>VZRR01013246.1:557058-678549 GCA_013398015.1 Oreocharis arfaki | reverse complement strand
TGGCGGGCAGGACCTTCTCCGTTATCGTCTGGTTTGTTTTGTTTTGTTTTTATTTCTGACTAGGATGCGGTAAAGCCTTCCCATCCTGAGGAAAGAAAAGGGATCGAGGTGAAACATCTCACCCGAGAAACTTCTCCGGCGTCACACAGGAGCCCAGACCAACCAGACCGACGGTGGAAACCGCCCCTCCCCGGCAAATCTTGGTGCACCCGGCGGCCGGCAGCCACCGGTTGCCCGGCGCGCCGGCCGGAGCTGCGGCGGGGATGCCGACGGCCTCCTGTCCCGGCGGAGCGCGGCCAGTCCGGGCGCACGGCTCCGCATCCTCTCTCCGGCAGCAGGGACTTGCCGCGGGCTAACTCCAGCCCTGGGGGCAGGCAGGGACCCGCACTACGGGCGCCGCACCTTCGCTGACCGGGGGAGACCCCAGACAGGCCCGCCTTGAACTTGACTGGGGGCACAGTGGAAGGACGGGGGGTGGCCCATACCCTCCTGTTGCCGCAGGGGCCGCTCGGGCGAGCAACCCGCGGAACCTTGCATGCCTTAAAATTTACTTTTGAACAAATTTACCCTCTCCTTCCTCCAAAGGTAGGGAAAAAAAAGGGAAAAAAGGTTTCTCGGGCAGAAAAGGACAGGAGAAAGATGTATTGGAGCCTCTGGGGCTGCGCATCTAAAAGAAACAAACAGAAAATCCCCCGAGCTCCCCACTGGCCCCTTAAAATAGTTCCCTTCGAGGTGTCCCCGCTAGACACGGATCTCTGCTTCTCTTTTGCCGTGAAGTCTTTCTCTCGCTGTGCGCAGAGCCGAGCCCGGGGCTGGACGCGGAGCGCTGCCGGCCCGGGTCCTTCCCGGGGGGCGAGCGGGACCGCGCTGCACCGCGGCGGGCGAGGAGCAGCGGAGCCGCCGGGGGCCGTCGGGTTTTCCTCGGACACCCACCTGGGTCGTGTCTGCGTTGCTCTGGACCGCGCCAGGCTTGGAAAACGTGCCGGTAGGCTCGGTTTCGTTACTGCTTTGCTCGGACCCGGGGAGGCGCGGGGCGCGCAGGGCTCCGCGGGAGCGCAGGGCTCCGCGGGAGCGCAGGGTTCCGCGGGAGCAGAGGGCTGGCGGTGGAGCACCTCGGGACAGGTCCTGCTGCTGTCGCGCCCCGAAGCGCCGTCCCAGAGTGGGGGGCTCTGCTGTGGCTGGGGTTGTCCGGCTTGGGGAGCCGTGGCCGGGAGAATGTTGCATCTCCAAGGCTGAAGTAGCGGCCCTACTGGAGGATCAGTGCAGGGGCCGTATCTGGCCCCACAGTGGCTCTGGCTGGTCCCCGGTCCACGGCTGGTCCCCGTGCTGATGAACTTGCCCTCCTACCTGCCCCCGCAGGTGCTTCCTTCAACTGGCAGCACTGCCCCTGCCATTTTAATAGCCAGGACTTAAAAACAGCATCCTGGCTCATTTGGCTGTCCTGGGGTCACAGCCAGTCCCCCACCCTGGGGGCCTCCCCATCCAGACAGGGCTTGCAGCCAGTTTGGGGAAGAGTGCAGCAAACTGTTGTCTGCTCTCCGTTGTGGTCCCAGGTCCCCCTCGGTCATTTTGCAGCCCTCCAAAAATGGGGCATGGATTGGGCAGGTGCAGCTCTGTGTCTGTGTGTGTATGGAATGGGATGAAGCAATGGATTTGGGATGGGTATAAAAAGGGCTGGGGACCTGCTTGGCTTTGAAATGCTTGTAAAGCACAGGGTTCAGCACCATGAGGTGGGGCAGGAGCGCCATGCCCCCCCGAGCTGGTGTGCTGGTGGGTGCTGTACCTCTGCCCCACCAGCTGCTGCTGGCTCTGAGACTTAGGAGTGAAGGCCAGAGAAGAGCTGTCTCACCCTGCAGCCGAGTTCTTGGCTTTAATGAACAAATAAGAAGGGTTTTTCTGTAAAAAGAGGTAAAAAGTCTCTGTTCCTCACCAATTGCAGGGAGATACGAAGAGTTCTGGAATGGGAAGGATCCTCTCTCCAGTATTTCTTAGGCTGGTTTTGTAAGCTGGGGAGAGACAGCTCATGATTTTCAAAGCCAGGGCCTGGCAGTGGGGACCTATGCTCGCAGCTCGGACAAAAGCATTACAGAGCTGACCAGGGCAGGAGAGTACCGGCAGGGCAGGTGCTATGTCAGCTCAGCTCCTAGTGTGTCATGATAAATGGGACTCGTGTCACACTCCAGAAGAGTCCCAGGACTGTTCACAAACAGGAGATGTATTCTGCTGTCCTCTCCCAGACTGGCAGCTCTCTTGAAGTTGCTGTGCTTGCTTGTATAAGTGGGATTAGGTGGATTTGTCCCCAGACAAACACAACTTGGGCTGGCTTTCTTAAAGGGGTAATGTTGATTCATTGTGCTATAACGGATCTAAGCAGAAGCAGGCGATGAACTGGAGCCATTCCATCTCTACCATGCTTTATGAGCCATGAATATTTTGATTCCTTTGGTGTTACTGTTTTTGCATATCTGTTTCTGTGTCTGGTGTAATCCTCTGAAAAAAATTTTTTTTCAAGCTTTGTGCGTGCCATTAGCATACAGTGGTTGCATACTGTGTGACGGCAGAATCCTGAAGGCATTTTGATCAGGTTGTGTTCAAGTGTTTTGGCCTTACGGCACCAGGAATTAAGTTCCTATAAAAAGTCTGTTTGCTGTAAAGCTCTAAAGCAGTGGATAGGGTGTTGTAGTGTAGCGTAGTGTACTGTGTGTTTGCATTTTATTTTTTTAATATAATGTTCCCAGATTAAAAGCATCACATACTAACACCAGGTTTTTTAGCTGAGTGTAACTTTTTCAACTGTTTGCTGAACCATCCCTGTGACTTATGCTGTTACTATGATCAGCTATAAGGAAAATATTTCTGCAGGGATGCACTCCTGATTTGGAGAGGTAAAACTCCAGAGAAAGCCTGTATGCTTTGAGAAATCTAATTTGATAATGGAGCGTGGAGAAGGTAATAGTTTGTATTGTAGTGACTAATCTGTACATCCCCTGAACTAAGACATTTAGTTAACCTTTCTATGCTGTTTGTATGGGATAAAAATATAATCTGTCTTGCTAGTGCCTGCTCACCTGAACATAACTGCAGGCAGTAAAAAGGCTTTTGTAAGAGCTTACAGTGGTGAGTGAGAACAGCAAGGCAAGGACCTGTCCTGCAGACCTGATAGGAGACAGTTTAGGATGGCTTTACAGACATCTGCTCTGTTCTAGCCGTGGAAAAACCTCCTGTGGAATCCGGGGGAGGCAGTTATTGAAAGAGGCACAGATATATTTTAATATTAAGTTGCTAATTTTATTCGCAATAAAGAAGATTATGTGCTGCTTAGGTTTTCTTTTAGCTGAAAACATTACTTTGGTAATGTTTCTCCATTTCAAATGTTTGTGTGAAAAGAAACTTTTATAAAAAGAGCTGGGATAAAAAAGTATAGCTGAATGATTTTGTTTTGGCAACTTGTTCAATAGTGGCAGCTTTGAAATTGTCAAGGCTCGTCTTTGAAATGGGCGATACGTGGAGTTTCTTTTGAGGGAGACCCAGCTTGCACGTTGGGGATTCATTCCTGTGCATGCTGGGCAAGGAATCCTGACCTGGGACGGCTGGGAAACTCACAGAGGGGCGAAGTCACTGGCGGTCCTGCTGGCTGGGAAGAGGCTGGGGAAGACGGAGAGCTTAATGGCATGCAGAAGAGGGCTATTTCCTTGTTTTCACTGTTTTTCAGAGCATCGTATAATCCTAGTCTAGGCCTGTGGTGGTTCTGCAGCTACAAAATGGCTCCGAGCAGGTTTTTGGGCACTGGGCATGGCAGAGCGAGGGGCTGGGCAGAGGGCCCGAAGCCTTCCTGGGGGCCGTGCCCCTCCTGGCTTCCTGCACCTCTGTCTCTGTGCTGCCAGAAACTGGTCTGTGGGCAGGAAAAATGTGGAACCTCGGGTAGGGCTTGGTGAGGGGGGAAGGAGTGTTTTGCTCTGCAGCCTGTGTGGAGGCCGTGCCCAGGCAGGTGCGGGATGTCACCGCTGCCCGCGCTCCGGAGGGAGCAGAGCGGGGCTTGGGAGCAGAAAGGGACATTGTGCTTTATTCACAGCCTGAGACGCAGCCTTTAGCAGGCAGGGTCACAGCAGGGTACAAAACGTCAGGATTTTGGTTTCTGCTGGCCATGGGCTTGCTGCATTTGTGTGCCACAGAGAACAACCACTTTGGAAAATACAGTTGTATCCAGACAGGCTCGAGAGGCAGGACATTAACATGTAGTCTTTGCCTGACATAAAATTACTTACTAATCTCTACCTTCTTTAAACTCGTCCCAGCTTCAGTAAGACATTATTTCAGTGCAAAATCTGGTGTTTGTTATTTTTTCAAGTATTTTTTCCTGCCTTCTGTAGTTTATGTAGCATAATTCTTGTTCTGAGAAAGAAGATGTTATTTTTGTTTGCTTTTGTCCTTATTTTGATTTTTTTTTTCTCTTTGTTTTTTTTACCTGTGTTAGTAGAATGCTGTTGGGTTTAGGATTTCCACTGCTTCAGTGTGTTCTTACTGAAAATAAATTTTTTTTTTTTTGATTGCATTTATTGAATCCAAGGACTTGAGCTTTTCAGGGACTATTGGTAAACTCAAGAAAAAAAGTAAAGCTTGTGTTGAGATTGGTGAAACTCACTCTTAACTGTAGAAAAAATCTTAATTTGGACTCAAATATTATCTTCGATTAAGAGAAAAAGCTTCATGCAGCAGGTGATGTGACTAAAGTTTCTCTGACTCATGCAGAGTGCAGAGTTTGCAAGGACTGGTCTCTGGCTGCTCGCTGGTGCAAGGACTCCTGGTGAGGAAGGCAGATGTTCCCCAGAATACTCATTTACGTGCAGTGTTTTTATTTTTATTAGAAAGAAGATGCTGCAAGAACTTTCTGAAACTGTGAATCATAAATATTTAAAAATTGTATTCCAGGCACACTTGAAATGGACTTGCTCAATTTTACATGATTATAAAAGAAAAAAAAGGACTTTTTTTTTCCTTTTTTATCCTATTTTTCAGAGCCTTACTGGCCAGATTTTATTTTGCTGCCCCTTTTTTTTTTTTTTTTTTTTAATTCTTTCCGGTGACAATTGCAAGGCCAAAGGGGCACTTAACTTGCTTTAAAAAGTATGTTTTAAGTGTTTTTGTATGAGCTTGAGTTTTTGTGTAATTTCATTATTCTAGAGCTTGACTTATATTTTTTAAAATGAGGCTATTGCCAGCATTGTAAAAATTGGCATTACTGCAGCAGTAAAATACATATTTAATTTTTAATCTTGACCCACAGGAGTATTTTAAAATAATACAGTAAGTGGAGTGTTTTACTTTTAATGGCTTTGCAGCACTCATTTTGTTTTTAAAATGAGATACCACTGTGTCATTGCAATCTGCTACATTTTTTCTGTTTCCTTCTTGTTCTTTGCTGATGCAGAAGAAGGCAGGCAAAGGACCAAAGGAGTTGGAAATATGCCTTGAAGACACTCCCTGTACCTTTGGGACGATGCTGGGCTGAGAGTAAAAAAAAACAACCCTTGCCGTTGGTGCTCACTTTATGTTGCTGAGGACTTGATTTCACAGGAGTTCCTCAACCCTTTAGAAAATCTCCAGCTGGAAATATTTTTTTTTTAAAAAAGGAGAAGAAAATTTAGAAAAAAATTTTAAACATTAGCTCCTTTTTAAAACTATGAGATTACATGGGGCATTTTAAGAAATATGATTTGATAAAGAACTTACTGGGTCCTGCAGGGTGGGGCTGAGCTCTGCCAGCCTTGTCTCACAGCCCTGGTCTCTCTGTATGTTTGACATGAAACCAGAACGGACTCTGTAAGCTACATCATGATGTCTGCAGTCAGAGGACAGCAGAGAAGAGTGCAATGGGCTCTTCTAACAGTCCCAATTTCAGACTGTGTCCACTTGATCAGCTTTATAAAAATTTATTATTCAAAACTCCAGAAATCTGTAACACCAACTTGAGCAACTGGAGTATTAAAGCAGAGCTCTTTGTTGTTATTTAATTTTCATCCAAGCTAGGGGAAAAAAAAATAAAGAACAACAGTTTATATCAGCACCTTAGTCTTATTGCACTTATATTTCTAGATTTTGTAATTTTGCTGTAGATTAAGAAATAGTTCTCTTCCAGAGTGACAATAAATTGCACTGAAAGAATTAAATTGGCATAAATGCCCTCTACAAAATATAAAATCACATATGTATTAGTGAAACATTAATGCCCTGAAAATATGTTTTCTTCTTTTTCTTAGTTTTCTGTTCTTAATCTCGGCCAGTCTTTTACAAAAAAGCTGGTTGTCAGTACAGAACGGGACTAAATCACGCTCCGTGGAGAGGCTGACGCAAGGAAGGGGCATTGGAGAAATACTGCATTTCATAAACAAAATCACTAGAGCATTAGGAGAGCAAACATGTGGTTTTATGAACATAGTTATAAATATTTAAACATGCAAAATGAAAATGTTACTAAATATCTGGTTTTCATTATCTTTCGATGAACATTTTCATTCTTGGAAGCGTTGCTGGCTGTCTGCACAGAGCGATCACCACCCCCTCGCCAGGATGAATGATGTGTAATGTGAAAACGTGTTAAAATGCACAGTTGTTTGTAATATCTTCTACCAAAGTGGAAGACATTCTACCAAATTTGGTATTCTGCTGAACCTCAAAGTGCTCTTGCCCAACAAACAGGCAACCATCCTGATCTGTCAGCAACTTGCTTGCTGGATGTTATGAAAAATCTGAGGATGGTTTAGAAAATATAAGATGTCACTCAGCGAGCTTGGAGTCATGTCCTGCCATCCCTTCTCCGGCAAAATTCCTACAGAAGTCAACAAAAGAGGCGGCTGCTGATTTTATCATTAGCAACGTATTATTCTGAAGTGTCAACAAGCGTGGAAGAGTTCTGTGTGCCTCTGTGGAAGGGGTAGAAGGCTGCAGCAGGAAGCTTGGGGTGGGAAGGCTGGGTTCTGCCCCTTGGCAGAGCTCTCACTGCGGAGGTGAGAGTCCTTTCAGTAGGATGGAGGCAGGCAGTGGTGGACACAGGTTGTGCAGTTTAGCTTGTGTGAGTGGAGGCCTGTGAGGAAGCAGAGGCCACGCTGTGCATCACGGCTGATAACAAGGCAGGTGTCTGATTCCTCAGATCCAGCGTAGGCAGCCGTGTCTTGGCTTTGGTTCTCCTCCATCCCTGCCTCCCCACTAAGCTCTGACTGTGCTGTGGATGTCATGAAATCAGGTGCCAAATGAGATTTTTTCTTTTTTAATGTGCCAGAAAACCCATTTTATATTAGTCCCATAGTTAATGTTGGCTGTGGTGAGTTTCTGGTGGGGGCACGGCCGTGGTGCGCTGGCACATCCACACGCACGCTGTTTACTATTCCTCCTGCAGTTGCTCCCACCAATAAATCTGCACTTGCTGTAGCCAGGATGGAAATCTTTAAGACAAAGGACTTGAATGGGCAGTTTTTTATTGCTGTTATAGAGTAGAAGGCCCCAAGCTGGGGGCTACTGCATGCATGAATGCTGCCCCCCTTGGCTTGGTACTGTCTTCTGTGAGCTCTATACCAGTACCAGAGACTGTAAAGGGGAGAGGGCCCCAAGGCTGGTATTTCCCCATTTCAATTCCTTCTCCTCTGACTGCAGCAAATCCCAAAGAAATGATGGCTGAGAAGTAAACTTGGAGAAAAGTGTAGAAGGGCAGGCTGTTGGGTAGCGCAGGGGGTGCCTGGGAGGGCAGCACAAAAACGTGGGAATAAGGAAAGGAAGAACAAAAGAGATGTGGGTTGGCGAAGGAGGAATAGTGGAGTGAAAGGCGGCCAGGCTGGTGCAGCAGTGAGGAGCTGCTCCTTGTCCCTGTGTGTGAATACATCCAGCTGAGCCTTTTGCATTTGCAGGCTGTTCAGGCAGAGCCCCCACAAAAGTGTGAGAGTCTCTCGAGACGTGCGCAGGATTTGCCCTGCGGGAAGCAGCGTGTGGTGCTTGGGCTGGGGTACCCTCCACGCTACAGAGTCGTGGCTCCCACGGTGCAGCAGTGCGGGGCTGTTGGCGGGGGCAGCGCGTGGGCGCCAGCGGCGCCGTTCCCGTGCCGGGCCTTTGCGGTGGGGACGGTGACGGAGACGGAGCCCATTGGTGAGCCGGGCCTGAGCTGCAAGGGGGAAAGAACGGGCTGCTTTCCTGCAGGCAGCTTCATGCCTGCCGGGCTGGGGACCAGAGGGATCCTCGGGGAGCTGTTGTTGCCCTCCTGCTCCCCCATGGCTCCCACTGCCCTCCATTCTTGCAGGCCACGAGTGGGTCCTGCCCGGGCAGAGGGGCTGGGTTGGTTTGTCAGCAGCAGGAGTGGTGGTGCTGTGCTCCATCCGCTTACGTCAATGCAGACCTTTCCATGGGCTCCAGTCTGGCTTGGATCAAGCCTTGCATGATTGTGGCCCTTGTGCATTTCAAAACTGTGTTAATCTATATCTGAATCCCGATGGGGGCACTCGGGATGAGCTGAGCTCAAACAATCCTTGGCAGGAGGGACAGACTGGAGTTGGCAAGGATTTTTGTCCCATTATTGGTTACTCAGAGGAAGGAATTTACACACCATTTTAATATATGACAACTTGAGGTCTGTCATCTTTAGCATATTAGAAAAGCCTCATTTTTAACAAATCCCAGAGTGCTTACCAGGCGTGGTGCTGCAGCTGGATTGAGACTGCATGCTGGTCCTGGGCAGAGGCACAAGGACTGCTCTCTGTCTCTTTAGACACAGAGCAACTTCTGCTGTCGGGTCAGCCCTGTGGGTGCCAGCCCCCCGGGCTGCTAACCTCTCATTCCCATTTGACCCTGCCAGCAGGGGAGGTGGGAATATTGGGGCAGAAAAAAGCAGTCGCAGTGCAGCCCGTAGAGCAAACCATGCTGAAAGCTCTTCCCAGCAAGTTAAATCTGCCTGCATGTGCTCAGCAAGTTTAGCCAGGGCTTGTTTACCAAGCTCAGAGGAGACTTTCCTGTCTGCACTAAAATCTTCAAAACATGTCCCAAAGACCCAGAGAGAGGTTTTATACTCTCTTATTCAGTTTGCTCTTTTCTCTAGTGAAAAATCCAGATGGGTGCTTGTGTTGAAAACTGGTTTGTATGAAGTCACACTTTCTGCTTTCTTCTTCTGGATTTCTAGAGTAGAAGAATTCAACTCGAAAAGATTTTCCAAGATTATTTAGGCTTGTTGTATCAAGACCAAGAAATTAGTCCAGAGAACCAGGAAATGGCTAGGAAGGATGGAGGGAGTATATTTGGGGTTTTGTGTTGTTTGAATATATTTTGGGGGGGAAGGATTGTGGGTTTTTTTGGTGGTGTTTTGTTCTGGGGTTTTTTTTTTTTTTTTTTGCTTTAGAGGAGGAAAGAATTTTAAAATAGTTTTCTCTATTTTACAAGCATTAATTGTATTTTTATCAACCAGCAAAGCATCCGAGTACTCAGCAAACCATTTCCTTCAAAAACATCCCCATAAAGAGAGTGCTGAAATAATCAACCAAAAGAATTGGTGTCAGCCTTAGACAAACAACTGTGTTTCTGGGTAATCTAATGCCATTTTAATATCTTGCTTTTAATGCAGCTGAGAGAATGGTTTGATGGACAAGGCACTGATGCTCACGAGCCTGAGTTCAGTTGTTAGGGTTATGTCAGAAATTATTTTTCACAGACAAATGTAGTTGGAGTGTCAGCTCTCATTAAGTATATTAGGGCCTCTGAGGTTCAGTGCTAGCACACCATGTTTTGTAGCCTTTGGTTTGCTTCTGTGGCAACAAAACCAGAAGGTCTTTGGTTAACTTCTGACCACTGACATATTAAATGAAGATGAGCATTTGAGCAACATCAGTGATTTCAATTGACTCATCAATTGCCATTGCATAGCAGTCCTCGTGTTTCACTTTGGTAACAAGCTCATCTGCCACATCTGATGCCAGCAATTCAGTCCTTCAAACAAATGACATGTTTGATAAAGAAATCTTTTAAAATTCATTATGCACTTTGGCTTTTGTCTTTCCTTTTAATACAGCATCTGTTGCAGCCGGGATACATTCCTTGATCGTTTCTGAGTCTGCAATTATTTTTATGCCTGCCCAGTGTCCCGGAGATGTGAAATGAAGCTGCCATGCTATGCTGCTGAGCCCTGAAACTCTACACAGACATTCAATTTAATCTCTTGGAACAGACTGCATTAAAGTAGTGTCATCAGTGCACACTTGTGATAAAAAGACAACATGAAGAAAGACAGTGAACTAAAAGGCCCTGCTGTTTTTTTCTGGGAAGAAAATAGGATATCTGTCCCTTCATTTCATGTATTCCTTGCACAGCCATTTAAATTCAGCAGAAGGCTCTGAGTGTCTAAACTTTATCATGAGCGGTTTTTTTTCAGTGCTGGAAAGGAATACAGTTAAGTGTCCCAGGGGAATTTTATAGAAAATACTATGTGCAATGTTAATGACTTGAGATGGGGTTGTACGTTTTCCCATAGAGAGCCAGTAGGGAAACAAACACAGGACTGGGTGAGAAGTGTTCTGCAGGGATCTGCTGCTCTGTGGCTCCAAAGACTGGCAGAAAGATAATGAGGGCTTTAACCCAAAGTGCCCCCTTGTGCCTTCGTCCTGCTCCATGCCGGAGCTCTCTGAGTATGTGGAGCTGGAAGAAATGGCAAACTTCTTGGGTGCCACAAGAGATTGCATCAGCATTACTGATCCTTACTTGGCTTGTTACTGAAAATGCATCAAGCAGCTATTTGGGTCAGACTGCTAAATTTGTAGACACGGAGTGTCAAGAAGCCTTTTTGTCAACTTGGTACCGTTTAGTGTTATTTGTCTTCAAGTTCAAAGCAATCCTAGCCTCAGACTTGTGATATTTTCTGCCCTTTCCCCTTTCTGTTGGCTCAGACCTCTTCCCTTTGAGGTCAACATCAAAATAAAGATGTATGTTTCTCAGCCTGACCATGGCTCTGACTCTTTAGATCAGCAATCCTATAGTCCATATGTCTTCCCATCTGTCAGCTGGCATTTGAAGCCAGCTTGCTCCTCTATTCTTTCAGACAAGTGTGAGAATCAGGAGTTTCTTTAATGACGGTTTCAGGCCTTAAAGCATTTGCTAAGATACTACCTATTAAGATCCCTTGATGGCACCTTGAATAGAGATCAAAAGCAACTGAGTTCACTCCACAAATCTAATTCCGTCAGTCAGTTTAGGGCATTGAGAGAGGGGTGGGGAGGGCTCGGGAGGGCACCGCGCTCCCGCAGTTAGGAGACAGGCTTGGGAAGTCCGAGCCCTGGCTTCTGCGAGTGACAGAATGCAGCAAACAAGAGCACTGCTAAATCCCTCCAGTGGTGGCTGTGCTGGAGCTGCCAGGACTCCTCGCGTTTGAAAAGCAGATCTGGGCAGCAGGGGTTGGTGGCTTCGCTCAGCGCCCTGGTGGCAGCCTTTGGGGTCTGACTGTGCCTGGTTCGAACAAGCACTTTTTGGTGTTGCGTTAGTACCTGTGTCTAAGCCTTTGGCTGAGAGGTTATTCAAAACCTCTTAGTCATATAATAATCTGAAAGTACAAAATATTCTTCTCATTAATAATTACTACCAGGCTGCAATTTGTCTTTTATACTTTGGAGAGCTGCTAATCATGGGAATCTGTGTGCTGCTTCACCACTGGGACTGCATGAAAGGCGATGTGGAGAGATGCTGCCTGCACAGCATGATCACAGCAAAGTGGCCACTCTTTCTGAAGGCACAATTTGACTTTCAAACTCCCCTTTTCTTAATGCTTGTCAGGAGAAGATGAAAAACCCTTGGAATATTTGGGAAAGTGTTTGCTCTGGTGATGCATTTCTCCAAGTGACTATTATAGAGGAATTAGTGGGAAGCTGTGGACATTATTTCAAGCCCAAAGCCTAAAGGCCTTGTTGGCTGTGGGGGCTGGAAAATGCAGGGTGCTCACCGTGGGAAGGGTGGTGGAAGGCATTCCCCAGGGACCTTCCACAGCCAGTGCTAACAAAAGTTGCTGTTTGTTTATGGGACCCAAATGTCTGAGAAGAGCTGAAAAGCCCCAGGATGTGGCTGAGTGCCGGGAGGATAGTGTCACACTATTGACTGTCAAGTAAAACTTGACTCGCTGGAGTCAAGGACACCATATGTCCTTAGGTTTGTGTTGAAGCCTGTGGAAGTGTGAGCATGAACCTGAAGTCCAGACACAGGCTTTCTTTGGCCTCAGTGTCTTTAACTGCAGTCATAATGTCATTTCTGCTCCCTGAGTGAAAACAGCTGCTCTGGCTGCCTGCTCTGGAGCCTCACAGCTTTCAAGTCAGGTGGTTAGTCAAAACTTGGGGCATGTAGATTGTTTCTTTTTAGGATGGAAAACAGAAATTACTTTGATGCAATTATATGTCTTCACCCAGAGGATGCATCTGCTCCTGGACACTGCAGTCAGCAAAACATCAAGAGTCATTTTGTGTTCCCACTCCAAGCCTCTTTCAGCCAGCTCTAAAGTGATCTCTCTCTGAGACTGTCACTGGGCTTATTTAAATGCATTTGGCTTTCCGCTCTTATTCTCTGCCTGTACTCTTGGTCACCCACTGTTTTTCTTTTACAACCCCCACTCAGTCTATTTCGTCTCTCTTTTACATGATGATACTCAGCCAAATTTGTCTTCATCACAGTCATTTTTAGTGTGAATCCATATCTGCCTTTTTAGGGGGTAGTAGTGATGGTGACGTATACTTGTGGTTGCAGCAGAAGCTGCTATTGAGTTGGACAAAATAGGATGAATGCTGTATAAAAGCCTTCAGAGAGCTGTGAAATCTCCATCCTCTCTTCCTTGTTCTCCTGGGAACACTTGCACAAAGAGTATTTTTAATGTGAAGCAAAAAGGATTCTGACGAATACTCATTAACATTTTGTTTCTGCAAAGATACACAATTATCACAAGGCTGCAAGGGACATGTATTCAGTAAAGCTCTTAGATGTATGCTTAGTTTTATGTATATGCTTAAATCTTCCTGATGGGCCCTGCTTTGCTGAATAGACTTATTAACCAAGACAAAGCCAGGTATTTGATGGAGCTGATTTGTACTGCTCAGGTATGATTCAGGTCTCCAAACTCACTGCATAATAATGCTCTGTGAGCAGTGAATCCTCTCATACAAGTGTCGTGCAGTGGTTTGGTTGAATTACATGCCCAAAAAAATCATTTAAATTATTTGTATCATTGTGAACAACAAACCATAAGAGCAGGATTCAACCAGAGAGGTTGGAAGGGGAAAAAACATCAGAGCCGTCATATGCTGTAGCTTGTTTGCATCATGTGCCTTTGTAGTGGGAGCCCAGATGGAAAACATCCGGCCAAGGTATTGCATCTCCATTGCCACTTTGGAAGCTCCAGTCCCATGAATAAAGATCTGATATGGGCTGCAGTCTTTGTCAGGCACCGGCTATATCCCTCAGGGCATGTGCAGGCAGCCCCATTTCCTGCTGCCTGTTCTGAGCTGGTTAAACCCAGAACAGCCTTTGTCGGGAAGAGTTAATGTAGTAGCATGGTGGTGAGTCTGAGCTACTTATCTTGTCTGAAGGCAGGAGAAAATGTGTCTGTGCATCTTCCTGCAGACGTGCCACGGACATGTTCGTCTGCTGCTCCGAACGCCCTGTGGAAGGTGGAGAGCTGGGCTTGTTTGGCTGTGTCATTAGATACTGCCCTAGATTCACTTACGGGTAAAGATTTCCCGTTTGTGCGAAAGAGGAGCACGTTTTGGCGGGCACAATATGCAGCGGAAGTAAGCAGACATGACACAAGGGTTTCCAGGCTGTGCTGGAGTTCTCATATCTTGTCACAGGGGGAACCACACACTCATTTTTCATGAGGTACCCATTCTTCCAGTGGTAGTAATCCACTTTCTGTGCCTCTTTCCATGTGAAACATTTGGTTCCTTTTAGCAGTTGTTTGGGTGGAATAATGAAGTCTAAGAGTTGGAAACTAACAAACAAAAAAGTCCCCCCCGAAAAAGATTGTATGGTCCTAGCTATTTCTTTTGTGAAAATGAAATGTTCTGAAGATGTTTTGTGTAGCTGAGTGTCATTTTGAGTCACTTGAAGCATACTGAAGCTTTGACACAATGTCACTGGGAAATGCAGTTTCTGTGACTGTGCTATGGATGGTTTGCCACGAAGTTCATTAATGTAATACCTCTAGATACTGCTGGAGCTTTAGGGTGTGATCCAGTGTGGACCCAGAAGCCCAGGTGTCTCTCCTGGGAATGAGAAGCTCCAGGTTCTGGTTGTTCTTTACAGGATTTTCTGTTTTACGCGCGAAGAATGTTTAGGAGCAGAGGTCTGGCTCGAGGACGTCCATCACCACAGTGTTCAGGTGCTACAGCCAAACAAGCTCATCGAGGTGATGATTCGGTACTGGTTCTGTACCCTGGGGCAGGAGGGCAACAGTCAGGCTCCCACTGCTTGGACACAAATACTAATTCAAGTGGGCCTCTTGTCCCTGGAGGGCAGGGTGAGTAACTTCAGAATATGACAAGTACTTAGTAATTGTCACTAAAAATCAGTCACCCAAGAAGAGCACTGTCTTCTTTAGACTAATGGGCCAAAAGCATCCTGGTTTAATTTCAGGTGGTTCAGGGGTGTTACACTGCTGTTTTTTACATCATTTTGACAATGCTGCAACAACAGGTTACTTATTTTTTTGTTTATGTAATTGGGGGTATTTTTATTAGTTGATGGAAAGATAGCTGTGTAATTAATGGACTGGGTAATTCGTTCAAACAATAGGCCATATTGTGACATGATTGTTAAACAGAATTCTACCTTAACAGAAAAAGAAACATTTGCATTTAAGTCTGTTAGCAGAATAGAGCTCGGGGTTTCTAAGAAAGCTGTGCTTGACCCTTGGTGAAGACTGGAGACGGTAGCACCTGTTAGCATAAAGCAGATGAAGCTGGTGTATCACTGCTATTTATATGACAGAGGTCGAGCATTATAAACATGTCACTTCTTGCATTAACACATCCTCGAAGTGCACAGAGCTGGTGTAAAAAAGATGGAACTACAAATGGTTAAATCCCACCCAGCATTTGACCATAAGTACTCTTTCTCAGCACGTAAGTAATGTGAATGTTATGTTGCACAAATACTTAGAGCTTCATTTACCCTCATCTTCTTTTCATTATTTGCAGGAGGTCTTGTTCTCTGATGGTGTCCTGAAAAATACAAAGTGGATATTATTCTTATCTCTGCTGCTGATATTTACTGCTGATAAATAGACTCAGTAAAACGGGAACAAATGTTTGTTTCATAATCCTCCTGCAACTCCTGCCTTCATTATATATGAAGAACACAGAGATTAAGTCTACCATTTGCCTACAGTATGTTTCCAGTTTCTGTTTATATAGTACTCACAAGCAACTGTATATTAATATTAACCTGTACCTGGGCTGACTTATGTTTTCTTTCCTTCTTGGGTAAGATATGAAGATTAATTATTGATGTACTCACTCTAGCCTTTTAGCCTGGCTGGGATTGCCATTTTTTTCCCCCCATGCTGTAGTATCTGAAGTATGTTTTCTCCTCGGTGAGGTGAAGTTTGTACTGCAGTGAATTGATCTTTGCCTCCTTAGAAGTTTTATATTTTAAAAATATTTTTTGTGCATGTGGCTAAAGTCCATTTTCTCTAAATGGATTTATTTTTATCACAATATGTTATTATACCACATCTTAAGAGTTAAAGTTTTATCGTAGTCAGATTCTATTTGCAGATAGCATCGTATGGAGACTGTTTTCAAAAGCATTAACTCAAACCACACGGATGCACAACTATTTTAGAAGATGGGAATTCACACATGGTTTTTATTGTAATGCACATAAAACTGAAGTATAATACAGTAGGCTTGGCAATAAAACAGAGTAGTCGATATATAAATTTTATGCATGGTTCTTTAGATTAATGAACTGCTTTTCTTGATGAATTGAGGATGAATGAGTAAAACCACAATGATCTGATTAGATACTAAATCAATTGTTTTCTGGCAATTCAAAAATTGTGTATCTAGTTCAGTGTTTTGGGTTTTTTGATTTTTTTTTTTTTTTTNNTTTTTTTTTTTTTTTTTTTTTTTTTTTTTTGGTTCCTGGGACAAGTTGATAACCTTCTTGTACTAGCCAAACCACTAAAGAGGCACTGTCAGTCTCTTCAAGTTCCCTATTGTTCTCAGAAAATCACTTCCTTAAGATATATCCATATGTTGAGGGTCTCAGTAGTACTTTGTGGGAAACAAAGTTATGGATTAAATTCATTTAGTCTGTAACACCACTGAAGCTGGATTCAGCTGGCACAAATACCTCTTGATGCTGTTGTAGCGGGGGGAGTCTGGCTTTGCCTTCTCTTTTCTGGCACAAGAAATGGGGAGAGGTCAATAGTCGGTAAGGACAGCTGCTGGTGAGGGAGATTCCTCAGGGCTGAAATTTCAAGTTGATCCACTTCATACGTTTGGAAGCTCGGATTTGAATTTAGGAATATAAATGAGGTCAGTGACTTTCCAAATGAGGTGAGCAGCCAGACGACCTCCTTCTGTAGGCTGGGCCCCGTATGTGTTTGTGGCAGGGAGACACCTTTTCAATCTTAGAGGCACTGGGAAGAAAAAGTACAGGCGGGAAGCTGCTCTAAGCCAGACAAGTCTCCAGTGGCAGGGAAGGAGTTAATCAGCCCCTTGGCAGCAACTAGAACGAGGCTTGTGCAGCAGGTCTGTAGGAGATTTGGGATGGGCCGGGTGGGAGAAGTGAGCTGATTGCTTTGGGGTGGGGTCTGTATAAAAGATTGTCTCAGCAGAAGGGGCTGTTGGAGAGGCAGCTTTGCTCACGAGGGGTTGTGGCTCAGTCTGTTTTTAGAGATTTAGGTGAGAGAAACTCTGTTTCGTGCTCTTCTTCGGAGTCCTGCTAGTGCTTCCAAAAGAGGTGCTGCTTTTGCAACGAAAGTCTCCCTTCTCTAAGGTGAGAGCACAGTGGTGGTGGTCCTCAAGCTCTGTGGCATCTCCATTTGAGGCTGCAGTTCCCAGCTGAGAGGGGGCAGATTGGCCACCTTGGGTGATGGACCATGGGAATAGAGCCATGCCAGAGGCTGGCTGAGATAAACTTTCCCATGGGAAAAGATGCTAGTCCTGATTGTCCATTCTCTTACAATCTTCCGTAGTTGCTGGTCCAGTGCAAAAGGGATGTGGATTACTCTCCTGGAGGGCTAGCAGCATCCTGTGTCCACAAGGAAGCTCTGGTGGGGGGCAGAACTGCTCCATACAAAGGTTGAGTGCTGTGAAGCATGAGAATACCTGCATTCAAGGCTGTAAGGGTTAAATCTGACAGAGATGGTGAACCCTCCAAGGTGGAAGGAGCAGCTGCTGTAGAGGTGGTTGGAAGATGCACAGTGTTGTGAGACTTTTGCTAGGGCTTTGAGACAGTCATGTTCTTGTGGCAGGAAGGACAGGGTAACCAGGGCTGCTCAGGGTGTTTCAGTGCGTCTGGCTGTGTTGTGGCTCACGTCGGAGAGGGCTGAAATGGAGAGAGAAAGAAAACAAGTGGTGGAATTGAAGAAGGTGGCAGCACTGACACAGTGGTGAGCTGGTGAGTGCAAGCTGCAGGCTTGTCTCAGATGGACTGGAAGAAAGGGAAGGAGACATGCGGCGTGCAGAAAAAAAAATGAATAAATAAAAAAAAAAATAAAAGCTCAGTCAGAGAGGTCAGAGCTTGAAATGAACCTGCTAGGAGTGGGGGTCCTGTCCCGGGGATCCTTTGCATCCAGAATCTGCCATGGCATGCACAGACCTCTGTCTGGTCCCTTTTCTTCCTTGGTAGCGTCTTCCCCCTCCCCCTCCTCCTTTGTCAGGCAACTCGTTAACACTTATTAGCAAGCATCTTCAAAAGGCCGGGAGGGGGGAAAGGATGGGAGAGGAGCTGAGATGGCTAAAGGAAATGATTAGGAGATTCCTTTTCTTTTCTGCCTATTCAAGCTTTAATGACCAGCCCTTGCTCTGTCTGTGCCCTGCATTGTTATCCAGCCCTAGCCCGGATCGCAGCACCCCTGCTACCCCCGGCACTGATCCGCTCTGACATCTGGGGCACTGCGAGTGCCCAGAGCCGCTAACCTTCCTCATGCTGGGGGTGCTCGCTGGGCTTTACTCTTCCTGCTGCCCTTGGCTTTGGTGCCCGTGCTGTGCCAGCACTGGTTTAGTCTCCTGCTGGTTCACCACTCCGAATGTACCTTCTTAATCGGTGTCATCAGTGCTGGGCTGCCTCGCTGGATGTGTCCTTGTGTGATCCTGCCTGGAGACTGATCTCTATTTATGTCTAAACATGGCTTGTAAATCCCGGGTATCCAGTGCCAAGGACCAAGAATCTGCTGGGCAGCGAACAGGCTGGTTTAGTGGACAGGACTGTGCTTGCCTGAGGTGGAGGAAAGAGGGTTGAATAAAGGTGACAACATTTGCCCCATAGCTTTCTATTTCTGCCTTATAGTTCCAGTTGCAATGCATGTTCAGTGGTTTCCCCTTGAGTTAGTCATCTAGAGCTGAGACCTAATCCCATCCAAGAGGATGGCAGAGCTCCCGTTGGCATTGGGAGGAGTACACTGGATTAGCAGAGGCTGTTTTGTGCTGTTCTGTTGAGGAGTGTGGGTTATATTTGTTTTGCTCTGTCCATCAGAGTCTTCACCTTTTCCAAGTTACCGCACAGGAACAGATCCTGGGATGGTTTTTGTGCACTAGTGAACTCCACAGAGAAGGACTGGCCTATCAAAAGGCTCCTCTAACTTGTGGAGGAGCCCCTCCTCCCCTCTCACCCAGAAGACAAAAATTAAGAAACTTCCAGAAGTTGAAGTTCTGCATCTACCGAGGACTCTGTAGGCGTAAAACACCAGTGTGTGTTGTCTTTTCACAAAGCTCCTGCCTTTTCCTGCAGGAGCAGCCCCTTGGCAGCTAGAGAGCTGGGTGCCAGCAGCACATGCCTGAGCAGGCAGTGCAAAGTTCCTGCACTGGAGGTTTCATAGATTTCCTGCCCCTACTTGGTGGTCTTTAAGTGGGGGTGTATATGTGTGATGGCACGTACAGGGCAAAGCCTTTATCCCAGGAATGGGTACTTAGGGACAGAGACATAAAATGTAAATAACTTTATTAGAATATCTGTGTGTGGGTCGTGGGCTGGAGTTAAAGGTCTAGGATCCTTCCTGAAGTCAGATCTGACTCTGAAAGGCTGTGCTACATATGCTCTGGGCTTTGCTGCAGACCTGGTATCTCTGCTGGGCTTCTTCAGTATCTTCTACTGACCTGCTGATGCAGATGTGTTTAAAATGACTCTGTGGCCGCCTACCAGCACCTGGAAAGAAGTTTTGACAGGGCTTGGTTTTATAGAGGATAGATGTGATTCTTATTAATATAAAGTCATTTGCCCTAGAAGGTGTTCTGAGGGCTCTGGCTCACTCCTTGGGGATGTAAAGTCCTTGGAGCAGTGACTCTGTGGAGACAAATAGAAGCTTGCTGAATCAGGGGATGTTTTGCTATTGAACCCAAGCTGCAAATGAAATTTACTCAGTTTGTTGACATTTGCGTCAGCATCAAAGACGAGTACAAATTTGAAATGAAAGGTGCAGGGGGAAGGGAGTGAGTGATTTAGTTTGTTCTGGTTTTTAGCTTGTAGAACATACCATGGGTAATGTGGAGAAAAACCAGACCAAAGAGCTGCTGGTGGCTGGCTGGAGTAATCCTGCTCGTATTCCTGCTCCGAGTGCTGGCAGCCTGGGTTCACACCAGCTCCTACAAGGCTCCTTCTTTCAACAACTTATTATTACAGTCTGCTGAGAGTGTGAGTGAATCTCCCCTGTGTCAATAGCTGAGGGTTTAATTTTAAACAAGGGAGAAAAGTGGATTTTCAGATGAATACTGGAAAATTGGAAATATGCATGGAAAAAAAAACACAAAGAATTGGTGAGCTGGAAAAAATAGACAAATATTATCATTTTTTAGTGTTTTTCAGAGTATGTTCTTTATCTGGTACTTATTCCATGCAGCATTTTGGAAAGTATTTGGCAAATGCATAAAAGTTCTCTCTAGGATAGTTTGTAGTCAGATGCTCTAACCTAGATTAATTTACTGCCTTCAGAAATAGCTGCAAACAAATACACTGATTTATGTGTCAGCTTAAAATTTGTGTGGGGAAACAGTTATAACTGTAGAATACAAAAAAATATTTAGGACTGTGCAAAAATTTTATAGCTTCTTAGTAAGAGAAAAGGGGTAACTTTCAATTATGCGTTTTATTAACATCTCCTTTTCAGCTCTATAAAATTGTAACAATGTTAAAATCCCCTCCTGGGAAATACTGTCACATGGCTTGCCGCTGATAGAACTTGAGGATGTTAGGAGATGCTGGTGGAGTTAACCAGTTGTTAATCAGTCGCTCACTTGCAGCCGAGTCTTGCTCGAGCAGGACTGGAGATAATCGGATGATAATTTTGACTTGGAGGCGGGTTTGTTGTGAACTTGGTGTCTTAACAAGATCTGTAAGGAATGATTTTATTCCTGTGATGCAATCGGGTTACCTTGTATTGAAGTTTCGTCTGTCGGCAGGTCAGCAGGTGGGGGTGCTGAGGGGTTTGTGTGGGGCTGCAGCGAGCAGGGCCAGCCGGCGCTGGGCACTGATGGCTCCCAGTTGGCCTCCCCACAGCCCTGCTGCTGCTGGCTCTGCTGGAGGGCACTTTCCAGAGCCGAGGCCTCCGGGGAGCCCCTCTAACAGCCCTGGGGGACCTGGTGCCCCAGTACAAACCTCTGTGGGGCTGGTGGGAGCGAGATGTTTGCAGCTCGTGGGGTCTGGACTTGGCCTTGCCCTGCCGGGCTGGGGAGTGGCCCTGCTGTGACACACCTGATGATGGGGTCTGGGACAAGTCCCCTCCGTGAGGTGTGGGGAATATGGGAGAACTGTGGGACTCTCAGCCACTGCGGCCCCAAAGGCTCTGGGGTTTAGCAGGTCTGTGACAGGCTGCTGGTGGGGCACCTGGGAAATATGAGGAGCACCAGGGCTGGGTATAAAGATGCTGTGGGCCTGCTCCTGACAGGATATTCCTTCAGAAGTGAGTGAGTCCCACTGGATTTGCTGTGAAGCCTCTTCACTGCAGGTCATATAACTGAGAGTTGGTTCATTACACTCCTGTGTCCTGCTGCTTGTGGTGGAGGCACCTGGTGTTGGTTCCCTGTGCCTCCTTATCCTTGAAGAATGAACTCCATGTAGCAACTGGCAGCTGTAGTGACTAGCTCAGCTCCTTGTCTTCCTGTAAATACTAGTTTTCCCCTTGTGGAAAAGGAGTTTTGGTGATATAATCCCAATGAATGAAGGGGTTTTCTTAATTAAAGTAATAATTTGAAAGTTGTCATTGATAAGTGTGTAAACAAGCTGATTGCAGTAGGCGCATGAATAGCTCTAATGAGCACGTGTGGGTATTGAATTAACCATGGTTCACAAGCCATGCATGGCTATATGGTTATTTACAAATAACCACTTTCCCCTTTTGCTTGACTTTGCCTGCCACCCCAAAAATCTTGTTTTTTCATGTTACATGGTAAAAAAGAACCTGCATCTTTCACAGGAGGAAAGCTTTGAAGGCAATCACTGCTCTCGGGGTGGCTGGGAAGGCAGCCTGTGCTCTTGGTATTTTTTTTCCCCAAGTGAAGTGCAGCCTGGTGGGTACAGCATGGGTGTCCAGCATTAGCGTCTCTTGCTGCTGGGTTGTTCCAGGGCCCTTGGAGGAGGCACTCCACGGAGTTCCCTATCTGTGAAACGGGACAACAGTGGCTCTGCAAGGCCTTGTGTTGTTAACGAGCTCCTCAGAGGAAGGGCCCTACAGAAGTGCAAATCATCTTCTTAACTTGCTGTTAATTATTGATATATTTATTCATTGCAGTAAGCAGGATGAAAGTAGTAGGGTGATGGTGGGCTCAGCTGATCTGTAAGTGGGTGGAAGTACACTGACTTCTCCTCACTGTCCCAAGGAGGTGCCCACTGGACTTGCTGCTCTGCTTTGCTGGTGCTGGTGGGACTCTGGAGGAATATTCCCTTTCCAGGCCTAGGAACATCTCCATGATTTGATTAATAAGAGCTTGTGTGTGTACCTTCCATCTATTGGAAGAGAAATGAAGTTTGATGCTGAATGCCATTTGAGCGATCCTGTCTGCAGCCTAAAATAGCAAAGGAAGACACAAGGTATAGTTTAACTTCCAGAGAGTTAAGTACAGCTTCTTTTCTGATCCAGAAGAGATCAGGGTTTGTTTTGTGTACTGATGGCACTTGGACTTGATCTCCAGTTTTAGCAGCAACTCATTCTTCTTTGCTGTCATTTCAGGGTGTCATATTGTGAAGTGGAAATTCAGCCTCCTGTTAACCACTGTGTCGCTACAAATAGCCTTCTTCTTTTTGAGTGCCCAGATCTAGCAGAGAATTAAGGTGGAGGAGAGATGCTGAATCAGTGACAGCAAAGACAACTGTTGTTTGTTTAAACAAACTGTGATTTGCATCATGAATTAAACAATCAAAAATTAGGATATTTATTGTGTGTCTGCTTCCACTCTGAAATTATGACTTAATATTTCTCTGTTGGGATAACAAAAAATGGTCAAAGAGGCTGTTTCTGAGACGGCTTTTGGGGGAACTACTACAGTTTGTTGTGTATCTATCCTGTAAATTCATACATGTCATGCTACTGTCATGGGCTTTATGCTCTTCTGGGTCTGCATGGTCATTAAACAGACAAATGGACCACCAGGGTAACCTTGGCTCTGAAGATGTGTTTAGCAATGTCTGCTTTTATGGGCAAAACATCAGGGAGGAGATTTCTGAGAGGCTAAATGTGTTCCCTTCCACAGCTAGCACTGTCTGATGTGTGTGTGCATGTCCCACATGCACATCCTTTCTCCTGTCCCTTGGGATCAGATTTCCATTCCCTGGTGAGTGCTTAAAGCACCATTCTGGTGCTGCTGGAGATCTTGTTACAAGATGAGTTCTGCTCTTCTTCCTACTAAATTCTCTTGAAAGAAAAAGGCCAAAACAGCAACGCAAATTCAATCTCCAGTCGGGTTGTTACAGCAGAGCAGAGTGTCCTGTGCACACACAGTCACTTCCGTACCCATTTGAGTTAAAATGGAAACTCCCAGGCGGAGCTGCTGCACCAGTGTGTGATCTGTCTGGATCACTTTCCCTTCCTGACAAGGGGAAGGTAATGCTGCCCTGCTCTCTGGGAAGCTCTCTGGTGCCTGTTCAATTTACACAAGTCCAGGCTGGCCTTAGGGAGCAAGATGTGTGCTAAGCTTGTTGTCCAGTGCCCTGCAGGAATTGGACTACAGGAACCATGGGCAATTACAACCTTCAGGTATATTTCTCCTGTCGAGCAGACTGAGGATGGCTGGAGATTTCTGGTTCTGGTTTCCAGGTTTGGCAGGAATTGTCATTTCACATTCCTAGCAAAGGGTCTGAATATATGCCGTATAATTAACACCAGGAAATTCTGACTCCTGAGGCTATAGGGTTAAACAAATATATGTCCCCATTAAACTTGAATAATAAGAGGTTAACTCATTAGGAAAAGAACACTCTTGATGTGCTTAATGGAGAGAGAGAGTATTAACTCTTACAGTTCCTTGTGAACCCTTGTGTTAGTTACACTTTCCTTTTTGAGTGTTAATTTTTCTGCTGTAGAATATTTCACACCTCCAAATTTGTCTCCTCTTTATTCTGTACGAGTTGTCTTTTGTTTCCTGGATTACTGATATGCTCGGATCCTTTGGAGTCTTAAAAATTATGCTTCGTTGGTGGTTGGCGCATGTTTTAAAGTAATATGCAGCACAGAACAAATCTTTAAAACCCCTTATTGGAAAATATTAAAGGAAAATGGGTGAAGTATACATAAATTAATATAGCTAAGGCAAAAGCTTGCAAGCCTAATGGTTCTTTAATTGTGCTATGAGCAAGCCTTATCCCAGTGGCTGTGGCCCTGCAATGCCTTGGTGTTCCTCAAGAGCTGTTGTACTTTGAAGAGAGTAGGTATTGTCTGAAATCATAATACTGGCAGAGCTGAGTTCTCCCTTCATGCTGGACAGTGGTGGTCAGCTCCAGCTCCTCCAGCCATTTCCTCCCTGTCCTCTTCCTTGCTGAGCACTGACCATGCTCTCCAGACTGCAGTTGCTGGTAGAAATGGGAGACACATCACTTTCATGTTTGAGATTCTCCTGGAGAATTTTTCCTCACTCCATGCGTCCTTAAGTGTTGTTCTTTTGAATGGTTTGAGTCTGGCTCCTTGGGAACTTCGGGCACTTTGAAGTGATCCTGTTGTTGATAATGCTTTTGTCAAAGTAATTAATCCAGGTATTGGCTCTATGTGATACAATGAAACTATTGATTAGTACAGTTTGGTCCAACCAAGGATGGAAATGTGGTCCTTTGCACAGATTTCTAGAACTGAGAGACTGATTTCTTCTCTTGAGATTGCCCTATTAAACAACAGGAACAGATTTAATTCAATAATTGATTTTGGTAAATGGAGCACAGAGATCGTTTGATTCTGTTGTAAGCAAATAGGAAATTTTTCTCCCTTGTTACTTGCATTCTGGATCCTTTATTACAAACATCTGGATGTTCCTGGCTATGCTTTCCTTCAGCTTGGCAGTTAAAAAATTCTAGAGAGGATTTGAAATTAGAGGCCCATGAGGTGAGAAGGGGAACCCAAAGTATTGATGACCCACTTAAGAAATGAGCTTTGCTTATGGAACAGCAACATATGTGAAGCAGCTCTAGCTGAGAACAGGTCTAGGCATGGAAAAGACTAAGAGTAGTCTCAGACTATGTAGTAATACTTTTCAAGGCAAAAATAATGATGTATAATTCATGCAGCTGTATAAGCTCTTAGCAGAGTCAATTATGGAGCATTTTATTTTGTGGATCACCTGAGAATAGTCTATCTTCCCAAAATCTGCAGAGAAGAGATGCAAGAAGTCTGGGAAATGCTTCTAAGCAAGGAGGTTTCCAATAGCAAATAGTACACCAATGATGTCAGCCCAAGACAGGAAATCACCATTTTGGCTCCTGCATCCTCCATGGCTCAGCCTCTTTCCTGTATGTGGGAGTGTGCATGTGTGTGGAGCTGTATAAATAATCACACACCAACGTGTTTCATGTGGTGAGGGACTGCCTTGGAGCAACTGGCTTCTGGGATGAGTAGGTGCTTAGCATAAACACATTTTGTGTGCTCTTAAAAAAGCTGAGGAACCTGTTTTTCACCTGTGTCCTGTGGAGTGATCCTGATATCCAAGATGTTCCATATGCTGCAGCAGTGTAGAAGAAATTAGACCTTTTTTCCTCTTTTTTTTTTCCAAAGTAACATGTTTTTATTGACTTTACTGTCTGTTATGTGGGCAAATTAATCTCCATGTTTTTGTCAGGTGTCATACAAGACTTCTGTTGCAGCGGCCCAAGCATTTAGATTTCTGTCTTTATTTTTATTGGCCTGGTTTCCACTTTAGCAAATTCACAGCTTGTGAGCTATTGCTGGAAAATTCAAATGTGCGAAACATTAAGGAAGCACTAAGCACAGCCATCCTCTTAATTTGTGCCCTGTCTTCGCTCCTAATAGTGTGTAACATCTGACTGCAGTAATGCCTAGAGCACCAGCTCCATCGAGCCCCACTGTGCCGGTGCCACGTGGGCGGGAGGGGGAATTCCTGCCTTTGGGGTCTTGAGTGGGAGCTAAATGAGATGGGGGCCAGGGAAATCACCACAGAGCGGGGAGAGAGGAAGTGACTTGGTCACACAGCAGATCAGTGGCAGAACAAGGAATAGAATTAAGTTTCTGGTAGGATATTTAGTCACATCTAAACTCATTTTTCATGGTGCCTCGAGGCAGAGTAGGTGACTTCTTACAGTACTTTTTTTTGTCCCATTTTATGATGAGCCTATGGATGAATTAACTGGTACCTGCTAATTAGTGAAAGCAGACAAGGACAAATCCTGCTCAGGCTCACCTCAGCTTGCCTCGGGTAAACTTAATGCTGACCACGACTTTTCCTTGTTTCCACTGGCCAGTTAGCTGTTGTGCCAATCTTGATTAACTTGGTAGTTTAAAAACTGAATTCAATTAATTTCATCATAGAGACAAGCCCTCTGGCCATGCGAGTTTGCGGGGAGAGGCACAGAAATTAGGCTTGGATCACCACCTGCATTTCTCTGGAGTCATTGAAATCCTACCATTAGTTCATAAGCGGAAAGTACAAAAATAAAGGTAATAGTTACGGCAAAAGAAATCTCACTACTGTGTTTCATAGAATGCCATGACAGGCAAACCATGCTTTGAAGGGAAATCCTCAGTTCTTGATATGAAAGAGTCTCTTCTACAGATCCAGCACATTAGTAAAGACAAACAAGTTTTGCAATGGATATTGATTTAGCAAAATTGAAATGGATTAATACAGGCATTCATCTTCACTGTCAGTTTAATATCAAGATAATTTTATTTGATAATTCAGTGTAGTAAACTCCCCTTTTCCTTAATACATATTTGCAAAAAGTAGGCAATATTGTAATACAGTAATTAGCCATATTTGCCTTTACTATGTGTGAATAAGATTAATATACTAGAGTGTTCAACCTAATTGATCTATTATGTGATAGGGACTCACAACCAGACTGCAAATTACAGTTTAACCCCCCAAAGGGCTAGACTTGTTTAGAAAATGTGTGAGTCTTTAAGAGATAAAATTAATAGAACTGACGTTGACCTAAATATTCAGTGTTATTAATTGTATCAGTGGATTGTGCTGCTTTTATGTGCAACTAGGAAGGCAGAGTTTGGAAAGGAGCGGGTTTATGACAGCAGTGAGAAGAGTGGCTAACAAAAAATATGACAATTATTGCAAGCCAGGTTTCCTGGTTAAAAAAGTGATTGTCACAGGCCCTTAAAATTGCTATTCCATGTGGTTGTGATTAAACAAATCATCCGTGCAGTGCGTTTGGAACATAATGGCTCTGTGGGAAAAAAAATGTAAATCAGGTTTTTGTATTAATGAAAACAGTTTAATATGGTTTTAATGACCCATTTTTCAGTCTTCACCAGAAAGTAATTACCAGTTAGATAGTTAGTGCTCTGGGCTTTGTTCTGGCTCTCAGAACTCCTTCAGCCGGTCACCCAGGGGAGTCCTGCCACGCTCCGTGGGCAGCCCTGGGCCAGTGACCCAGCAGTGCCGAGGCCCTGCTCCGCTGCAGCTCCTGCCTCCTGCTTCTGGGCCACGGGGAACAACTGGGGCTGTGCCTCTGAGGTCCCCATTCATTGCTGATAAGGCCAAGGGTAAACCCATAATGAGAGGCAGCAGCTGCCGGGCAAACCAAAGTGGGGAGAGCTGGCGGTGCCTGATTAATAACTTATCTCTGGAGTGGGATGGGAACTGGCAGCTGCGGAAGAACATTTGGACATGGTGCTGTGGGATGGGAAGCAGTGCCCACACCTGGATGTGGGCAGCTTGGTCCCTGAGGGAGGATGCGGCCCACAGGTGTACTGACAGTATGGACAGGCAGCAGGTTCAAATGGCCGTGACTCCATCCCCAGGAGGAATGAGAGGAGAAGAGATACCAGTAACTGAGGAAACAGGTCAGGAACCAGGACTTGGATATTGCTGCCAAACCCCACTGCCTCTCTGCTCATACATAAAAATAAAGGTCTGACTAATGACTGAGGTCTTTGTGTGTTTTTAATGCTTGGAAAGGTCTAGCAGCCAGTGGCTGTGTATTAGGAATGGGATTACTGGATTAATTTCTGCTGCAATGCTGCCTGGCCCTGGTGTTTGCCCTCTAAGAAGGGCACTACAGTGGATTCAGACCGGGTAAGGCACCTCTGAATTGAGCAAATAAAGGCCTTGTTAGATGCTCAGGGTTTGCACCTTTTTATGTGGGAGCAGGTGTTTTATAGTAAAGGGCTCTTTGATCTTCCAGAGAAAAGCAGAATACAGCCCAGTTCCTCAAGGCAAGAATACACAGGGCCAAGAAGATCCCTCCTCATGTTAGGAGTTCGTAACATTGGAACAGCTTGATGAGGAACATGGTGATTTAATTGTAACTGGAAATTCTAATATCAAAGTAGAATGTTTTCCTCTAGAAACCTGCTGCAGAAGCTCAGAATGTGCTCATCATGTTGATACTGGATTTGGACAGGATGAGGTTTGGACAGATTCTCTGTGCTGCACTGGAGCGAAACCCAGGCTGTTGTGATGGTCTGTGGTGTGGTCTGTGCATTCAGAGCTCTTCTTTCTGAGCCTGCTGGTGGAGAGAAGGCCAGTGTTACCTCATACTTGTATGGATGCGAAAATAATTAAGGTCCAGGTGAAATCTAGAAGTTGCAAAATTTCTGATCTCTCATGTTTCTAGGTTAGTGGAGTTGAGCATGCTTGCTGAAGCTTAAACACATCTGGAGTGTCTCTTGCTTGGAAGCAAAGGCAGGAATCTTCTAGCTACTGGCTCTCCTACTCCTAATGAAAACCAAGGGGTTTGTTGTGCTGTGTCTAGTTCCGTACCTGGGGTAGGTCAGGCTGTTGGAAAGTTGAATGTGTGGGTTGATACAAAGCTCTGTGTGACAGCAGCTACTTGCAGCAGGCAGTGGGGCAGCACCTGCATGAGCTGTGCACCTTGTTACTGCAGGTGGCTGGGCAGGAGATTTCAGAGCTGATGGCCTTTTACCTTGTATGTCGAGTGGAAAACTGGGGGAAATGCTTGGGGGAAAGATACATTTGGGCTAGATGTCCCTAACACTTACTTCAACTTGTAAAACTCACAATATGAGTGTGATACCAGTCAACATAGAGGGATGAGCCTGTGTTCAGAGTCCCTGATGCTATTGAGAAATAAAGTAGTTTGAGGGCAGTGAGTGAGAACAGGAGATTTTGAGGGAGGTGAGGGTTCTTCCGACTTTATTTATCCATTGTAAAGAAATGTATAAAAGTAAACAGAAATCAATTTTCTGAAAACCCCTCCCAGGTCACCTGCAAGGGAAACAATGTGGCACTGCTCAATGCCAGGCACTGCAGATTTTGTCAAGACCATAAAGAAACCTGGTGCTTTATTTTTATTTTTGAAGTGAAAGTGGTTCACAAGGTACACCAAGGAGATGATTCAGTGCTTACAGTTGTGACATGTCAGAGGCTTGTAAGCTCAAAGACAACTGTCTTTATTGTGTTTGCCTTTTCATCTTCCAAACTTTGAGCCCCTGTGTTCCCATCATTTTCCCTTTCCGATGTGAAATAAGGAGCATATTCTAAACAATGGTGCTCTTTTGATACATGCCATAATAAAGAAACACTGACTCAGAGAACAGCAGATCATAGCTGTCCACAAAGAAGTACAGAGAGGTGCAAATCCTTTTGGCATGGCACCACAGCAGTTGTTCCTGCTGGCTGATGGAAAGCCAACAATTATTTTTCTCTTCTAACATAACAGGGACAAAGGAGCTTCCCTTAGCAGCCCATCTCTGCCCTAATTTATGTTGCAGCTTTTTAGGGAAAGGAGCAAAAGTCATTTTAGGAGCTATTGAAAGATATCTTCCTCTTTTGTAGCTCCTGTATGTTTTTGGCAAGTGAAGTGGAATACATTTGTGGGGCACATCAATGGCAGCAGCCTGAAAAGGGCTCAGGAAGGGCCTAATCACCTCCTCAGTGGTGGCACAGCTGCTCCGAGATCCTGCCAGAGGGGGAAGGTGGGAGGCACCTGGGGGACGCAGGGGAGGGCTGCTCCGTGGAGGGGTCCCCAGGGCCGGTGGGTTGTTCTGTGCAGAGAGAGGTGATGGGGCCAGCTCAGGAAGCCAGAGCCCAGGGCTGGTGGGGCTGTGCTGGGGCAGGCTTTGCATTAGGCTGTTCCTGAGGCATCTGTGTTCTCTGCCCCTGCAGAGACCATGGGCAGCTGGTTACGGTGCTGCTGAGGAAAGGCTCTGGGGACCGTCACCCTGCAGGCCGAGTTGTGACTCAAAAGGGGCTCTGCTGTCCCATCTCAGTACTGGGAACTGCTGCACGTTCTGTCTTTGGAAGTGCTTTGTAATTCAGACCTATTTTTGCCTCAACCAGAATGGCTTTTGCTGTCCTGTTGTGCATGATGGTAACTCCCTGCTGAATGTTGTACTGTGATGGGGGCCTTAAGGTGTGTAACATGTGAAACAGAAACTGTTAAAAGAAGTTTGGGGGGGGAATCTTTCACATGGTTAGTGACACTACATGGTGAGATCCAAGCTGACTGACCCTTACCGAGCAGCAATATTGCCAGGTGAGATTCCTTGTGAAATCCCTCAAGGGACAGAAAATTCACCAAGGGTAGAAAATTTGCTTCCTTTTTCTCCTGTGTATGGCTCAGGATGAAGCACGGACATGTGAACAAATGGTATGTATGATGTAACATAGGAGCAACGAGGAGGTAGAGCCCAGGGTGGCACAGTATTGTTACAGGGTGAATAATTCCTGCCAGTGCCCAGCGGAGCTATGCTGCTTAACACTGGATTGGTGTGGGAGCCCTATCCTCATCAGGACAGAATAGTTAAGAGTTGCTTCTGTGTATCACAGCTTGTGCATTTTAACTATAGAATCATTTCATCATCTTTTTGTCCCTGAGGAATCTCTGGACTTCAAGAAAAATTTTTGTGACCCTCTCTGTGACTGTCTTGTGTTAGGGACACGAGTGCTTGGGTCAAAGGCTGTCTTTTTCCTGTGGCAGTGTAAGACTATGCAGTGTGTAATGGATCCAGCTTCTGACTGAAACCTCTCTAGGCTTGACTGCACTGAGAGTAAAAAGTAATTGGCCAGAAATAAAAAAGCCCCAAGAATTCTGATTTTTCTACCAGACTGAGCTGCATAGAGTCCCCCATCCCCCGAAGGCTGGCTGAGAGGGAGTATTTCCATAGCCAGTGGGGTGTCTGTGCATGAAAAACATGGCAAGTCTTTGCAAAATGAGGGTTTAGCTCCTCTGTGACCTGCCTGACACTGTGTTTGGTGCTTGAAGAGGCTGATCTCTGCTGTAACCAGTGCAATGTCTGTCATGTTACACTAGCAGCACTTTCTCAGGCTTGGCTGCTGCTGGTGCTGTGCCCATGACCCCTGATGTGCCAGTCATTCACACTGCTGGGACTACCAGATTTTGTCAAAGGACCCTCAAATGAACGTGCCAAAGCCTGTGGATGGCTGGTGGATATTGGTATTTGTAAGCTCCTGGTCTGAAAACCTCCCTCCGCTTTTAAATTGCCTTCTCCTTCAGTGACACTTCCTTCTCAGGAGGCTGCATTCATCCTTTTATTTGCCCTGTTAAAGGCTGCTTTGTGGCTCTCTGACATCCATCCTTCTGTTAGGCTGTTCCTGTCTTGTCTCCATGTTCGATGGCCAGATGGCTGGGATAAGCTCTGTATGTGGAAGACACCTGGGGACACCAAAAAGCAAGATTCTTAAATTTTTGGTTTAAGAATACTTGATATATCTTGTTTCTGTCACTGCAGTTTTGTTTTATCTATTTTCAACATCTGCTTTCTTTAAAAACAAACACTGGGGGAGGAAGAGGCTCTGAGTTAGACCTCAGTGCCGTGACTTCATGGGACTACTGCAGATTCTTGAGTCCAGTGCTGTGTCCTTTGCTTTCCCCAGACTCTGGGCCGTGCTTCCAGATCTAGTCCTGCTTGTGCCAGGGCTGTGCTCCCTTGACTGAGTTGCAGGAAAAGCCAGGAGTGAGTGTTGTGGGCAGTGACACACAGAGCTTGAGGGGAAGGGCTAAGCTCAGGGGGTGTCTGTTCTTAACCAATTTGAAGATTTTTACAGATTGGCCTTTCTGGAGCTAAAAGATGGTCGGAGGAGGTGGGGACCTCCTGCAAGCAAAGCCCTGTGTCTTTCCAAGGAGGTTTGCTCTGCTGCTGCCTTAGAGGAGCTTGGGGAGTGTCAGTGCAGCTGTGTGGGAGGAGAAGAGGGATTTGTGGTTGAGCTTCTGGGAATTAAAAAGGGTTGAAATCTTGCCAGCCAAAAATGAGAACCCTTGCAAAGCTAGTGTGAAATCCAGGCGCCACTGAAGTCAGTGGCACACAGTTTTGTTCTGGACTTGAGTAGCATCAATATTTTATCCCAGCTGTGTGTGGGAAGTTGGAGTTATGTCCATTGCAGTTTTTGCTACTGAAGCTCTATAGCATATAAAGAAAATAGGTGTCACAGCTGCACTGCCAGAGCTCTCAAACTCACATGTCTATGTCCAGAAAGCAAAGGGAAAACCTTTGGGGTATTTGTAGGGTTAAACTCCCTACACTCCTTTTTGTAGTCGGGAGAGGGTGTATTCCAGTATGGACCATTCCTTAACTTTAAATGTGTCCTTTCTTCTGGAGGGAAGAATCTGTTTCATGTCTCCAGGACTGTGTGACCTGTCTGATATGTTGGTGAAGTGAAGGGTATTATAAATAGTTCTCACCCTGACAGAGAAATCAAATAATTTAAAGGAACAAACTAAAAAGCATTTATTAATTCTGTTAGACTAATAAGAACTTGCAGAAATTGGGTATGTATGGGTTGATATGTGAGTGCACACACACACCCACACACACCACACAAGATAATTTAATTGTAATTTCTTTTTCTGTAATCTGTGATTTTTTAATTGGGTGCTTCAGTCAGAAGATGGTGCTGTAAATATGTCCAGTTGTCTTTTACACTTTTCTAAGCATCCCTAGTGCAATGTGGTGTTGAACTCTGAAAGCAGATTGCCCTGAAGATCTGTTCTGCTGTGAGATCTGCCCTGTGTAGCTCTGAGAAGAGGAATCAATTACATGGTTGAGGAGCTGTCAAGCAGCTTCTGTACCTCCATGTGGTCTCCTGGCAATTTGTTATCACCTGATCTTCCTCAGCAATGAAGATTTGTCCTATCCTTTGCCCTTAAATGCCCCTACTCCCCCTCAAAGGGTGTGTTATTTGGGCAAAACCCAGACAACTGGTCTCAAGCCTCAAGCACTCAGTTCTTGTACCACCTGAAACAGAGTTTAGTGAAGCTCTTTTTAATGATGTGAATTCCTGCTGACCTTAGCAGTAAAATGTGTCTTGCATGCTTGAGGTGACTTGGATGTGTACCCAGAAGGGAAAGCTGTCTGTAGACATGTCTTCACAAAGCTTTTTGTCTCAAACCTGGGATTCAAACAGAATCTGATGGGATCTGGTGAGTCCACTAGTGATTCCTGGAGGATTGCTAGAGAGTTAACAAACCACTAATGGCCTGCTCTTAGTTGTCTCTAACTTGTATAGTCTTCACTAACTAGATGTTTTCTTGTATCTGCTTAACAGTAAAAAATTATGCAGTTTAAATGTCTGGAGAGAAAAATAAACTCCAAAAGAAACTGCAGCTAAATGGTGATGCATTTGTGACAGTAGATAAAATACATATGCTAATAGACCACTGCCAGGCCATGTAATATTCCTGCTTTGCAATGCCAAGAAACAGATAATGGCTTTGAGGTAAAGCTGCTGTCTATGTTTTCGGGTTGCCGATTGCAGGCATGGCCGGCCTCTGACTCGCTCTCTCAGCACTCAGTGTGAGCTCACTGCCCGAAGTGTCACCTCTGGCAGCCCAAGGAATGGGAAACCTGTCCTGGCCCAGCTGCCTAGTGAGCTCAGAGTGTGGGGGCTGTGGATGTGGGATCGCTGTGGATGTGGACACTCGCTGCTTGTTGTCTTGGGGCGGGGAGCGGGAGCGGCCGCTCCTCGGGGAGCAGCGCCGGGGCTCGCAGCTCCCCGGGGCTGGCAGCTCCCCGGGGCTGGCAGCTCCCCGGGGCCCGCAGCTCCCCGGGGCCCGCAGCTCCCCGGGGCCGGCAGCTCCCCGGGGCCGGCAGCTCCCCGCGCTCGGAGCTCCCCGGGGCTCGCAGCTCCCCGCGCTCGCAGATCCCCGCGCTCGCAGATCCCCGGCGCGGTTAAAAGCGCTGCTGCCTGGGCTTGTGCCTTCTGCAGAAGGGATCATTTTGCTTAACAGTTCTGGTAGTGCCTTTTTGCAAATAAAACGTTAATGACTAGAGTGGAAAATACTTTAAATTCTTTTTGATAACTTCAAAAATGTTTTCGGCAGCAGCCGAGTTGTCAGAAAATATTTACATAAGTGCATCTGTGAACCTCGCTACAATATCTTAAGATCTGCAGCAGCTTTGTCACTTCCTTACAAATAGCTGTGAGCGATCTATTATGTAAAAAGGCTCAGTTTAATTTACAGGAAGCCTTACATTTTTCTCCAAGTACTGTGTTTAGTTTATCTTGTTGGGTTTTTTTAAACCTCTGTGGCTCTTTTTAACGCTTTCCTACAGAAGTCTGAATGATTTGTAGGGAAATGTAATACCTTTTTATGGGGCTGGCTGAGTGGGGAGGAGAGAAGCGAGCAGCCCTTGTGAAGGTGAGCTGTTGTCAAGGCATCCCTTGGCGCTCCCGGCGCGGCACCGAGGTGATGCTGGCAGCTGGTTATCTCCAGGTTAAAACTTCCCCTGTTGGTGGCTCGGAGGTGATACCATCAGCAATCCAGAGGGTGCGTGTTTCACCCCGTTGCAGAGCTCGTGGAAGCCTCTGGGATTGAGGATGACTGCGCCTTCACACCTGGAATGGGCAATTCTGGCTCCTCTGTTGGAAAGAGCACCAACCTGGCAAATTCCTGCTGACTTCAGTGCAGTTATTTTTCAGGTGGTTTATCTGATCCAAAAATATTTAGGTCTGTGTGGTGACTTTTGAAAAAAGTAATAGGCAGTAATTTTGTTTCAAGGCCTGATGTTCACGCTGGTTTAATGCAGTTTTCCAAAACTGCTGTAACTAGTTGAAGTCTGTGTGGTTTGATTCCAAAACAAGTGGGTGACGTTAATGTAAATTAGCTTTTTACATTAGTTAACTGACTTTTAATCTCTCCCCTGCTTATTTAACTTGAAAGATAAAGCTGTCCCTTGGTTGAACTGGTCTGAAAAAACTAAATTGTCCTAAACTTGTACCTTACATTGTTCTGAATGTGAGTTTTATATGGACGTAAGCAACTCGATATCTTTAATTGTGTTATGTAAATTTGACCTCCCCAAGTTGCAAAGCTTCCCTCAACAACTTGTTGGCATATGTCCCTAATCAGCCGAAAACAATCAGGGACACTTCCTGAGGTTGCTTTGTTCTTCTCCACTGTCATGTGTATTGTGTGTGGTCACGTTCTCTAAGTGTGTGAAGACTTACTCACACTGTGGGAGTTTCTCCTCTATCTGCATTGCTGATGGAACCAGCTATTCAGGCATATTTCTCCCTTAAGTGTAAAGCTAGACACAATGATAATAATGGAACCAATTATTTTTTCCTAGCAGTGTCCCAGATCTGACATTCCCTGGGAGAATACGATGTTTCTCTCGTATTTTTTTTTTCTCCTAAAAACTGGATGATATATTACCAAGGAGAGGATTGAGAGAAATGAGGGATCTTTCTCTTAAATTTGGTACTGAAAGAATTACATGTTGCTATCCAGATAATAACTGAAACATTGCAGCAATGACGGCAGATTTTGAGCTGGTGCAGCATTCCCTGGAGAAAGGGAACATGCTGGCAGAAATTTCTGTTAATTTCCATCTGTACTTTCATTCAGTGGAGGACAGAGATACAGGGTTGCTGATACTGGAGAGAAATTTGCATGGGAAGGGTGATTTTCCTAGTACTACTCTCTGGAGTTACTTGAAATTTCTCTAGTCTGCTAGTCCTTGAAGCCATTTAACAAGAAAATGTTCTATTTTTTGAGGAGGAGAAAACAAACTTTGTGGGTTTGGTTGTTGGGGGGTTTTGATGTTGTTGGGGTTTTTTTGGTTGGTTTTTTTGTCTGTTTGTTTGTCTTTGTTGTTTGGTTGGTTTTTGTTGTTGTTGTGTTTTTTAAATAATTTTTAAAGAAGGCCTCTCCAAAGGAAAACTGCAAACTTCATTTTCTTGAGGTAGTGTTTGAAAATATTTGGTTTAGGGTTTCTTGCTGAAAAGCCAGAAACCTGTCAGAACAGACCAAGTTGAAATGCTGGACATTAACAGGGAAATTTTTATGTACAGATTCAGTAATCCAACATAGTTTTACTATTCCCAGTTTAAATACAGCATCTGGCAACATTAGGTAGCCCTATGTACTTTTTCTTTGTAAAAATGAGGAAATAAACACACTGTCGAGACAAAGAAAAGAATAAGAACAGAGTTCAGTGACTTAAAACGTGGGTGAGGAGAATGGCTTGGTGCCACCAGTGAGAAGAGCAGTCCACTTACATGCACTTTCAAAATGTTCAGTGTAATCTCTGTTTCTGGTATTGATTTATTTAACTCTATTCTATTAAGTCCCAAGAGTTGGAGTGGGAAGCACTTCCCAGTCTCTCTTCCAGAGGGATGAATAAAAATCAGTTCTCGAAAGAGTTGAATTTAATGTTTTCTCAAACATGGTTAGAGTTTTGCTCTGGTCGCTGTGGTGACCTCCAGGTTATTGCAGTAGCAGTCTGCTCTGCTGGGAGAACTCCGCTCCCTCCTCCAGGACTTCTGACCTTTTCTGACGAACTCTCTTACAGCATGGCCAGACCTCAGTCTCTCATCGCATACTGAGAGCAAATCAAATTTGATTGCTGTCTCGCGAAGGTATGCAAAGCCCACTGGATGAGAACAGAATTCACTCTGCCAGTATTCTCTTTAAAATAATTGGAAGAACTTGCTGCAATTCACGCAACCCTTGGGTTATGAGAAAGGACGTTTTCCAGCCTAGCAGAGCCATCCAGTTTGGCGAGACTATCGCTCTTCCCCCATCCCAAAGTGCTGGAACTTCATTATTAGTTTTCATTTTCTTCGCCCTGCACAAACTTCATGGTTCCCCAGGGTGCAGCTTCCTGTCTAGCCTCGTTGCCTTATAAATGTCGTCTTTTACCTCAGCTCTTCCCAGGGTTAACTCTTCTAAAGGTCACAGTTTCACAGTGTGCATCTCTTCAGCTTCTCTGTTTTAGTGAGTTTGCTCTCACATTATTTTTAAATTTATAATTTCTAATATTGTTTTGTGCTCCTCCAAAAAACTTACCTCCCTCCTCACTTTGTTTTAAGACTTAGAGTACTTTTTTGTCTTACTTCCCAAGAGAAGAAAACATTTTCAGGATTTTTGAAATATTGATTTAGGTTCAGATATTAAATGGACAAATGTTTAGGCAATTTACTCAGTTTGTGATTTCACCACTTATTTTGTACTGTGAAATTAAGCAGGAATTTGAAGCCATGGCTGGGATAGCCACTAGGTTGATTTTTTTAGGTAAACAACTCCTGGTTTGTACTACCTTGATTTTTTTAGGAAGTTTTGAGCAACTCAGTTCTCAATGTTGTACTCATGGGCAGCATAATAATTGCTCTTCTTCAGTTCCCAAGGGTTGTAATTTTTTTCGAAGTTGTGATGACCTGTGGAGCACAATACTGCTGCTTCCATGTAATGAGGTTTTTTGTTTCTGTTTTTTTTTTTCCAAGTGTCTGTTTAAAGATAATGTCAGTTCTCTCTGCATTTGAATATGTAAGTAATCTGCTTGTAGAAGGGTTTTCTTTTGTGGCTGTGTTGTATTCTTTGGGCATATACTTAAAGATGAGTTTTGTAGGAATCTAAAATGAATGGGGGAATGAACAATAGATCAGATTTTTTGTAGAAGTAGAAATAATCATGGGTGCCAATTTGAAGCTTAGAGGCTGCTTAACTAAAATTGATTTTGAACAGTGTGAGGATTAAATCATGGGATGGAGACTTGGATCTGGGTTCAGTTCTTAGATCTGCTGTTCCATTGAGTAACTTGTTCAAGTCACTGAATCTTCTGGTGTCCCACTTCCCCTTCATAAAAAGGGGGCAACAGTACTGCTTTTATCTTGGGTTATGAGGCCTCTGGGACAGGAACAGCCTGTTAGTTTGAGCCTGTGTAGTATTTAGCACAATGGGGTCCTCCTCTTAGAGATAATAACAACAGCATGTGTGACATTCACAGGACACGATTTATCTTTCATCTTCTAATGCACTGGAGTTCCCAGATTGCCATAATGTTTTCTTTTTTAGATGTGAGAGATATTTATTTTTTGTCTTGTGAGAATGCAGACTACTTTTTGTCTTTCTGTCTTCTTGCCATCTGAGAGGAGGGAGGTGTGTGGGATAAATATGGTGGTACAGTGCTCAGTTTCCTGAAGAGTGTCCTTGTGTAGGTTGTTGTGATGACTTTTCAGATTCAAAAAAATCCACCCCAGCAAGGGAAAGTACTTGTGATACACAGGGAGAAATGCTTCCATATTCATGGCTTATGATGCACCACATGCCAAAGAGCAAGTCAGACCATCTTGAGCATTGCTGTACTCCAAGGTAAATTACTTGGGTAATTACTTTCCATAGCAGACTATGGAAACATCCTGACTTTGTTCTGCATCTCTCCAGGTCAGTGTAAAATCACTAGCTTCTACTTAAAGATAAAAAGCTGCTCTAAGCAAACACACGTGAAGTTTTTGTAAATTCCATGTTTTGAACTGTTTTGGCAAATTATTCCAAATAGTATTAACACAGAACACTTCTGAATCAAGAGTTGTAGGATGGCTTCAAAATAAGCAAATGCCTATTGGGTTAAGGAGAGATTCTTCTTAAAAATCTTCCACAGAGAATCAAGTGGGAAATGTTTACTTGCTGATACAGTGCACAAATAAACAGATTTACTTTCTGAAACCTCTCTGACTGTTCTCAGAAATTTCTTTGAATAACCTGGCTGCTCACAGACAAAGGTGCTGGACTCCAGAAGCCCAGAGCTCACAAGTGGAGATGCTCTGTGTGCCTGCCCTTGTAGCTGGCAGCTGTGTGATTTCAGCCCGTGGTGAACCATTATGTGCCGCTGTTGGGGTGCCGCTGTCCTGAGGGTTGTGCCTTCATGCAATATTGCTGGCAAAGGCTGAGCAGACTCAGCAGTGATAAAGCACCCTGGCAGAGCAGTGTTTTCATGAAGACACAGATTCCATCAGTCCCACACCGCAGTCAGCAAGCGCTAAGGCACTGTGTTGGGATGGGTAGAGTCGTTCCAGCCAAGGTGCAAGATTTAGCAGATGTTTAGCAAAAGGTTCCATTCTTCCTGCCACAGACACATGTGGAGCTGTCTTGAGTCTAGTAAGGATTTTACAAGTTTTATAAGTCATAGTTTATTGAGCTTGGGAAAGAATTTAATATGGCATTGTGATCTTGGAAGCTGTTTTTCTCTGAAATAATATATTTTAATTTTTTTTTAAAGTAAGCTCTGATTTTTGTGATACTAGGAAAGAGAAGCTAAGTAGCTTTTTTTGGTTTTGTTTTTTTTTTTCCTTTTTAAAATATTGCTTCTCTTCTTTGGAGTGTCCTCCTGTACCAGTCTCTCCAGTTGCACTGTGGTGTTTTCCTCTGAGTGATAAACAACCAGAAAGCTGAATCAGCACTTCGGAGCAGCATGAATCTGGCGTAACTTTGCTCTGGAGAAAGTTCTTCACCAGATTTCATAATGACTGTGGAATGGTACAAATAAAGGGAACACCATTTATCAACCATGTTGGCCATGGAAAGTGATATATTTACATGAGCAGTTTATGTAAGTGTAGGACTTTTTAGGGCACGAGGCAGTGCTGCACATCACAGAAGGCATTTGTAGGGAGGGATTTAGTTTGGGAAGGGAGATGCAGCCCTGGAAGTCAGTGTTATTTCTATCTGCCGAGCACTGAGGCTGCTGATAAAAATGAAAAATTAAGTGTGATCACTTTATAACAGTTTGTGAGGTTCAGGCTGTAACTTATGCTACTATGTAAAGTGTTCCATGGAAATTCTGTTGATTTGGTTAAGCTCGATGAATTTTTACTGCTGGACTTGATTGCCGAGGGGAGAGTGCTCTCCATTAGCCTTACTGGTGTGAGCTGAAGTCACAGGCATTTGGGTGTGAAACAAAAGCAAGGGACTGGAGAGACATTGTAAGGGATATGACAAAAGCCCTAGTGTACACACACAAGACTAACAAGCATTTCTGCTTTTGAAATGCCCTTCAGAAAGACTGGCTGCCTTCTCAGCATTCCTCCAGAGGCTTGAGAAGTAGTGCAGTCACTATTTTGGAGGCTGAAACATCAGTGAAAAAGGTTTAATTCCCAACAGGAAAACTGGATATAGAGGTCAAAGCCCCTGATGACCAGTCCTCTGCTTCAACAGCGACACCTCCATCTTCTTCTCCTGGACCTTCTGCTGAATTATAGGCAGGAGTGAAGCTTGTACAGTACGTGGGAACGCGCTTTCCTCATGGGCATGGCTGCGAAGAGCAGTTTGGTCAGCACTCTATTGACACGACAGGGCTGAGAAGGTGGAGGAAAAGAAGGGGTTAAGGGACCTGCTGGTGCAGTCTGTGTGCCATGGGTGCCACACCTGTGTGGGGAAGCACTCACACTCCTGCTGTCCTTTGCATGTGTCAGTTCTCGAGGCACCAGCACCACGGGGGAACATGATGTTGGTCGGCACAGCCCTAACAGCAAACCCAGCTGGCAGCTGTGCCATGTCCATCAGTGGGCACAACGTTTGGAAAAGTCCAAAGTAAAAATCTGCCATCTGAAAATCTGCATCTGAGCCACTAGGTTGAATTTGAGAAACAGGACTCCCAGAAAGTGATTCTTACTCATTCCTAATGTGGGTTTGCCTGGTGGTGTAGCCTGGAGCAAGAGCAGCTCTGGGGAGAGTTTGAGACAGGTGTGCTGCTCTGGAGCACAATGAGTAACATCCCAGTAATGTTTCCTGAGGAGCTGGGGGAGCAATAACTGATGAGAAATGCTGAGAATCAGTCGTGGCAGGTCAGTGTCTGAATCCTCCTTGACTTAGTCTGCCTTTGTTATGTTTCTGTTGTTTCCCCAGACGAGGTATGATGAATGCAGAGATTCCCAAGAGAGGTACTGTCCATCCTGAATATGTGAGTAGCACTCATTATTGTTAATGGGAGTTGCATGTGCTCAAAAAGCCAAGACTCCCTTGTGATGCCTTGAGATAGAGGACTAATATCTGAAGGATGTGTAATTATTTGAGCAAATGGTGTAACATGTGATGTCTTTGTTGGGTCACTGTTGTTCAGAGAATTGTCCCAATACCATTTTTCCCTAGAAAAATGACCACACACAAAAAGTAACAGACTGTGTTAATTTCTGCTTGGTTTTATTTAAACTCTGTACTCCTTTCTTGTTTCCTAAACAAAAAATAGTGTTCCTATAGTTCACCTCCCCCATCAAAGCATCTTTACAAATTAGTGTTTGCTAGAGAAGAGCAAAGTGTCTGTGTCCTGAACTGCTGCTCTTCGGGGAGTGATTGAGGAAACTGGGAGCTGTGGTGCATATCTTAGCACGGACTTTAAAGGACAAGATTAACACTTTTTTGGACCTGAGCACAGCAACAAGCATGTGAAGTCAGTGGAAGTTGGGGATGCCCAGGATCATGATTTTACCTCTTCCACCCAATGTGTGATGGAAGGAGCACATTTTTTTCTAACTCACCATGTTACTGGGAAAAGGAGCCAGAGGAAGAGGGAAGGGTCACTCCTTTAGCTTTGCTCAGCACGGTGGTGCTCTGCTCATACCCTATGGCACGTGATAAGCAGTTGCAGTTAATGTCTGTATGAAGTGGGAACAAAAACCTTTGTAAGCTGCATCGTGTGGAAGTACCAACGAACACGTGGAGAACTTTCCATGGAAAAGACAGTTTGGTTTTTGAGTACCTGAAATCGTAAAAATGTCTGAAGCAAAAGGCACGAACTGAAGCTGCTCTGCACACTTGCATTTGGAGTGGGGCATCTCGCTGAAGTTTGGGTCATAGCTGGTATTGATGGCAGCAGCCTTGGTTCCAGTTAAAACTTTATTTCTAGCTTCTAAAACTTGTAGAAGAAGGGAGTCTGGCCCTTCAGAAATAACATGGTAACACACTGGTGATTGTGCTCTGTACTCGAATGGAGTTGGATTAGTGAAGAATCTCTACATGGCAAACAACTCTGGGAAACTCTTCCTCATGCAGTCAGGTTAAACACCAGTGTTGAGGTATCACAGGTGAAATATGCCTAAAGAGAAATGTGGTTTTATAAAGAATAAAATTTTCCCTCTTTGTCTATGGCATTGAAGCTGATTTTTGGTGATCTTTAACTCCATATGAGCTCTGACTGTGCTCAGGGTGCTGGTAGGCATGTGCCAGTTGGCTGAAACACCAGACCAATGGGACCAGAAGGTACAGCACACTTTGCAAAGAAGAAACTTCTTGGTTGCAGTGCAGCTGTTTGAGGACAGGACAGTAAATGTGCAGAGAGTGGAAGGGCTACTCACCCTCGTCCTTGAGGACAGAAGCAAAAATATCATTAAGGATTGTAGGGTGGAAGCTTGTTTGGCTCCTGGCACCCACACATTCAATTCTTGATTCGTTTGGGAATCAGAGATGGGATGCTAAATAAACCTGATGTGAGGGATGGCAAATCCTATACCGTGTGCCAAAACAGGCAAGACAAATGAAGCTGTCATGCTTTGCCATTCCTTCCTTCTCCGTGAGGCAGAGGTCCTTAGAGAGCAGCCTTTCCTTCCCGCAGTGGTTTTGCCTGGTGTTGTCACTTACAGCTGATGCCCCTTGGCCAGTCATGCATTGCTGATCACCATTCAGGTGAGGGACAAAGGAGGGAGCTTAGCAGTCAAGAGGATACTGATGAGAGGGGAAATTGCTTGTTTCAAAGGCTTTTTAAGCGCTCTTCTCCTTCTTGACAACAACAGAGTTTATCGCTCTCCTTTTATCCCCCTGTATCGAGTCAGACACTGTCCATTATGAAGAGCTCTTAAGAAACCCTCCTCTCCTCTTTGTTAGTCTCTCTTGGCTTGTGCGTGCCAACGAGAGGGGACTGGGGCATCTGCATGGCCGAGGAGCAGTGCTGGCCGGCACTAGTCCCTTGGAATGATGTCAACGGTGTGAGTTGGAAACTTTTTAATAAGATGGACATGAGGGCGAAAGAAGAAGTCGAAATTCCACAGAAAGCTCACCAATGTGTTTTGAAATACGTTGACTGCCTACAATATTTGCTTTCTCTTATTCCATAATCCAGCCTGGACTCTTCAGTTTTACAGCTGCATGGTTACCTGGAAAATCACAGAATTTCTTGGAAAGTAGCTCAGTTGTTCTCTCCCTCCACTCCTGGCTGCCTCTTGGTGAAGTTTACTGCTGGCAGCTAGCAGTGCTTGCATGCCATTTGTGTGATACCAGTGGCACAGCTCAGACTCACGGTGATACAGCGGCTTTCAAACTTCGCTCCTTTCCAAGGGTTGCTTACAGACTCTCAGCACTTCCTGCACAGAGTTTTTGTTTGTATTTGTCACTCCTAAAGGGCCACCACCCCAATGCGAGGCCTTACCTGCACTTCTTTTACCTCAAAGAACTTACAAGTGCATAGAAAAGTGGGTAGGTGTAGGACAGGGATGAAGTTGCATTTGCTTTACAAGTGGGGATTTAAGGCACAGGGAAAACAGATCTTTAAGGAACTGGGAAGGAGCACTGGGGCTAGCCCTTCAGAAATAGGGCTTTGTGGAAGACTTGCAGCTGAACATAATCAATAGTGTAATCTTTTGGCTTCTTCCTTGCAGGGATTTTTTCCAGGTTTCAAATGCTGTCATTTCCACCTGACTGCATGGTGATCAATCTGTCTTGCTGTGTAGCTGTGCCAACTTGTAGCCTTTTTATAGTCACCCATCAGTTACCTGTAAAATTTTTGGCTGTCTCGAAATCAGATCCCAAAAGGTTTAAGTGAGGTTTATTGTAAATTCTTGGATTGGGATACTTTTGTGTTCATTCTCAACAGTGCCAGCAACTGTTATTCTGGAAAGACATGACTCAATAGAGTCACAATACTAAATTCTGAAGTCTGAAATGTTTCATTACACTTTTCTAAGTCAACATAAATATTTTGTGTCTGGGCAGCTCGGCTATTAAGTGCAGCTTCTCGTGGTGTGTTGTTTGACAGGGACATGAGGTGGGAGACAACTGTCCTTGTTCTTTGTTTGGTGGGGCCCTGGGCAGATTGTCTCATACAAGGCATCACAGATTACCCAAAATCTGGTCCTGGGCAAGAACAGGGCCTGCATTTGCCTCTATTTCTTGAATGACAGTAGTAAGAGTGGTAGCAGACATGCACTTGAACGAACGTAGAGTGCCTGAGCAAAGTATCTTGCATTTTCCAAATGAATTCCTACAGAAATGGTATTTTTAATTGGAAAATATTCTCTGTACTTCTACATAGTCAGTATAGGCTTATGAGCATTTGTTTCTGGTAGAGATAAAGGTTTTTTCTGTTTTGAAAGGTGGAGAATATCAACTGTCATAATTGAAATTCTGGTGTTGATGTGTTAAGCATAAAAATGTGTTAGGTCAGTAAATGTGGTTCAGAACTGCAACACTCTCAAACTGCTCCTTGCTGTACGCAGAAAGGATGTGAAATGGCATTTTTATCAGTCAGTGAAAGCTTAGTTTAATTGGCTCCAGTCAAGTTTCTGTATTGTTCTGCGTAATCTGAATTAAACATTGGTTTGACTAGTACGTGGCTTTATCTTCCTTGAAGACATAGGGTGCTCAGTCAGACAGTAGCATCAGCTTTGAAGTTAAGTTATTCATAGCTCAAGGATTGATTCCGACATTAACATTGTTTCCCTACACTCCTTGAAAATGCATCCCACCACCCCATTCTTTCAGTTCCTGCTTTAGTATTAATTTTAAATATCTGCAATTTCATAGTGAAAATAAAAGCTCCTCTCCCACTCTACACATAAAAGGTTGAAAAGACCAAAACTAGAGGTATTAACAGGGAATGCTGCTTTTTAAAGAGTATCTTCTTGCTCACGTTTTTAAGTTACCAGCTATCATTCACCTTCATGTAGAGTTGTTTTGCCACCTCTTCTGTGAAGAGCTTCTTTCACTTCACGCCGGGGCTGCGGCAGAAATTCGTGCAGTTGAAATACTGAAAGGCTTAACCATACAAATATTTAGCCTGGATCTTGCAACCCCATGTTTATTATTGACATAGATGCCTAATAGCTTAGAGTCACCCACTTAAGTAGCCTTTGCTTTTCGCTGGCAGGTACAATTGGGTTAAGTGACATTTCCTTCTCTTTCTCTTTTCTCTCTCTTCTTTCTTTGACTTTTTTTTTTTTTTTCAGGGACATGTGGGGGAGGAAGCATGACTTTATTCTGAACTTTCTTCTTGTTTCTTTAAGGAACTTTTTGTGTGAGAAAGACTTGATGTCAGTGCACAAAAAAATGACTTAAGATTTGCATTCTTTTGCCACAGGAATAAATGAACAAAGTTTGCAACTGAAAAGGCATTTTTACACCTTTTGTTGTTTAGTAACATAGAAATCCCATTATGCTTCATGCATAGCCCCAAGGAATGTGCAAACAAGTATTAGATCAATGGCATGTCTCTGCAGCTTCTTTTATCATGAGTATTTAAAACTGAATATTCAAACATTCATTCATATTTCAAACATCTGTCTCAAATAGTGAATTTGTGTTGGAGTATGTTTTATTGCCAATAGATAGGTTAAATGTAAAGCTTTTAAATTTTTTATAAGTTGCAGATGCTTAACTATGGTCTTGTAACAGTGTTTGTGGTTTGTTTTTTTTTTATGCAGCAAAGTGGAAAATTAGCAATAAGCTCTAAGAGGTAGCCGGGGGAAAAAAGTTTTTTAAAAAAGGTACCCAACTGAAAGAAGGCATGTGAAAAGTTGGTGTGCAATTCGGAGGAGCCGTCTCGGCTTTCAGTCAGGGACAGCGGGGTGCGCATCATTCACGGACACTGTCGAGCATCGTCCTTCCCGGGCGGCCACGCGGGGGTCCCGCTGCTGCTCGCTCCGCGCCTGCGACCATCGCTCTGCGGGCAGCGCCCGGCCCCGGCCCCGGCACCGGCACCGCTCGGGCCCGCGGTGGGGAGAGGACGGGGGAGGACTGGGGAGAGGACTGGGGAGGCTTGGGGAGAGGCTTGGGGGGGACTGAGGAGGCTTGGAGAGGCTTGGGGAGAATTGGGGAGGGGCTTGGTGGCCCCGCAGTGCAGCGGGGTGCAGCTCGTGCCCCCGTGCTGTGTCCCCGTCGCCGCCGCGCTCCCTCCGGAGCTTGTGGAGCTCGTCAGTCCCACCCGAGCTCATTCCTCTCTTTTGGCTCTGTCCTTAAAAAGCCCTTCAAAAGGACAGAAACTGGACGTGCTGACCCACTCCTGTACAGAACATGTGATTAAATGCCGTGTTAAGGGGAAGGCAGGGCAAAGCGATTGCTTCCCTGTCCGAATGAATAAAATTCAGCCTTTTTTGAGCTCTGCTGCCTGATTTACCTGGACTGGTCCCATCGCAGCCGTGGGAGCTCCTGGTGCAGGTGTGCTGCAGTGCCTGACGATGCAGCTGCCTTTGGTGGTTTCCCCAGTGCTTGAGCAGATGTGCCACCGTGTGCATCTGTGCTAAGGGTCCTCTCAGAGGAAAACGTCCCCGTGTTGAAGAGATGTTCAACATTATAATTAAAAATACATTGCTGTTTGTGGTGAAAATATTTTTCAATGAGAGGAAAGCTTTTATTTATTATTAAAGCATTCCTGGTTTTGGTGAGATTTTTGCTGTCTCTCTGGTGTATAGGCTGCAGGCTGTAGCAAGGAAATACAGCAAGACTCCAGTCCTTTAAAGAGTTTTTCATATGTTCATGTTGTGAATTCTGACTTTCAGCCATAAAAAAACTTTTGTAGAACTATGACTTTAAAAACAAATTAATATTCAAACAAACCAAATAAAAAGTAAAGAGAATGCATTGCTTTTAAAAAAAGGCACCTCTTCTTTTTGTTGAACACATTATATCTGGAATTATTATTCTGAATACTTCATAGTTCATTTTGCAAAAACAACAAATTAGAAATGTCTTAACAAGGCCTCTCTTCTGGCAGTAATCTCCTGGGAGCTAGATTACTTTTTTCTTTTCTTTTTTTTTTTTTATTTTTTATTTCTGTCAGGACACTAATATCTATTTTTGCACCACTTTATGTTGTTCTCATCTTACTTGCAGCTAAACTCTAGGAGTTTCAGTTTTTGTGGGTGCAAATACTTTAGCTTCTGAACATCTGGCCTTTACCAAAAGATGCTGGCAAAATCTGTCTTGCTTGTGGATTTTGTGCATGCATATTTTCACTTTCAAATTGTAAGGCAGTGTGGAGTGGTTCAGCAAAACTTATATTTAATGTCTTCCTAATCTATTTTAAATAGGCTGGAATAAGACTTACTTTAAACAAAACTGTTGTTTGTTTAGCATTTAGCTCTTTGTAGGCTGAACCCATTAAGATGGGACATTGTGTTAAGCCAGTAAAACTGTGTATAAACAAGGTCTCTACACAGGGCACTGCATCAGTTTTTAGTTCTTTAAGGTTTTTTCCTCAGATCCAAGTATTTTTTCCTCTTTGATCCAAGTATTTGCATCCAAATATTGCAACTTTGTAGTAATCAAGACTTCAGCTGCCTGACAGATTTGGTATGTGTTTCCTGTCATTGAAATAGGGCAAATGGAAAGACAGGTAAATGCCTTCATGTGTGATCTGCCTTGTGGAGGACTGAGACCTTATAGGAGCATGAGATATTTTGTTGACAGAGGAACCTCTGTTTCCATTTCAGTCCCTGCACAGAGTGGTCTCATGGCACTCGCTGGCTCTTTGAGCATGGCATCTTTTTCCTGGGTTTCTTCTGTTTTTTCCCTGTGACAGTCCTGTCCTGTGCTTTCTGCTGTGCTCAGTGTATCAGCACCAAGCCCTGCACTTGCTGCTTCTGTTGCTGTCCTCAGTACACCATCCCTGGCAGTGCCCAAGGCCAGGCTGGATGGGGCTCTGAGCAGCCTGGGACAGTGGAAGGTGGAGTGGAATGAGATCATCTTCAAGATCCCTTCCAGCTCAGCCAGTTCTGTGACCTTTGGGGACTTCACCATGTCACAGTGGCTCTTCCAACCCCTGCCTGCATCTCCCTCACAAGCGCCACGCCTCAGTCCTCTTCAGGTGATGTCCCGGCCCCGGCAGCAGCTCCTCACCTGCCGTCAGCAGCTTCCAGCTTTTCCGACTCACTGTTCCTCCCTGATTTGTTCTCTTCCAGATACAGTTCTCACTGTCCATATTTTCTGCAGCCTGTTCATGTTGTGCTGGTACCAGAAGCAGCACTGTCTTGGGAGTGGTGGCATCCCAAGCCTTGGCTCTTCTGCCTGCTGCTTTAGGGATGAGGGGAACAGAACATCCAGCTCAGCCCCTGTTGAGCCAGGCTGGAGTCTGCTCTGTGAACACAATGTTTTAAGAGAACTGTGCTGACTCTCTCTTCCCCAAAGGTTTACAACCTGGCCAAATGTGATTTTTTTTTTCTTTTTTTCCTTTCTTTTAAATTAGTAAAAGGCACAGCAAAATCCCTGTCACCAGCAAAATCCCTGTGCTGAAGCATAAGGGACTGTTCTGTTGGGAAACTATCTGTGCCTTGAGGCAGTCAACAAGAGTTTGGTATAATGTCTATGAAATGATGTATATTCCTCAAGTTGTTTTCTTAAATTTACATTAATATTTCTTGCAGAAACTATCAAAAGAGAATGCAAAAATTGAATCCAAAAAGTACCTGGTGTGAAACGTTGTCCAAACTTTTGCAAAGCTGTAAGTAACTGAAAACAGAGCTTGTAAAAGCTGTCATTGCTAGCTTTGTCTTTAATAACAGCTAATGCAAACAGAAACTGCTGCAATGTTTTTGGAAAGATACTCAACTTCTGCTTCAGGTTTTAAGGGATTAGGAAAACACCCATGGTGGGAGGCAGATTATCTCACATCTGTCAACTTCAAGGCTTCTTGTGTCTTTCTCTGAAACATCTGGTACAGGCTGTTGTCAGAAGAACATAAACTAATTTATATGTGCATGTGTTTTTTATAGCTCATTAGCAGAGGCTGGTCGTTTTTTTCAGTGAATTTTTGGTGAATCGGTATTTTTTTTTTAGGTGAATCAAAACTACTGGCTTGTTGCAGCCCAGAACACTTGAAATATGTTCTTAGCTTTAAAAAGATCTGCCCAAGTAACTGTTTTTATTTTTTTAATTTGGCAATTATTTGGCATCTGAAACAGTAAGTTTTTTTTGAGATGACCTAAACCAAGAAAAATTTGTCACAGCAAGGAGTTGCAAGCCATTTTGTTTTGAAAGAAATAGGTTTATTTTTTTACTAAGATGAAAATGCTTCATTTGGCTCTTGAATATATTTTAAGTATGAAAATTTTCCTAGAAGGAAACTTTAATTTATGTAACGTATTGATGTGTGACTAAGGTCCTGAACATTTTTCCTGCTGGAAAAGTTAATGGTGGGATAAATTTGGTTGTGCCAGCATTTTGATTTTTCTGAAAACCTCTCAGGTCTAATTTTTGAATGTTACCTGGCCTTAAGCAGCGACTGTGAGAGATGCACTTCTGCTGGATGGCCTTTCGTTATGCTGAATTTGATCTGCTAAGAAAAGGGTCTGATCACATGGGACACAAGGGGCAGCTCTGCAGGTCAGGGTCCAGTTGTGTGGTTCAGTGCTAGAAACATCTGGAATTAAAAATTCCATTAACAGATAGGACTCTGTGGAGCCCCTGATTGAGATGCCCATTGAGATGGAGGCTTCTGAGCCCAGTGTAACCAAAGAGCAGCTCTGCCTAAGGAGAGGGAAACAACCCAGTGTGTCAGGTGAAGGAGTTTTTTTCACCTGGAGAATTTTGTTGCAGAGAAGTGCAATAAAGGGTGGTTTTGCAAACCCAGGCCTTGATGCAGGTTTGACCTTAATGCTGGACCCTGTTGGCCTTTGGCACTATTGCTCTTTTTCCCAAGCAGAGTAAAAGCCTCCAAAACCTTAAACTTTTGAATACTTTTAAATATCTTTACTCTTAAGCATCCCTGCCATGACTAAATGTACAAATCAAACGTGACAAATAGTGAAGTTAATTAGTCAGCTACTTTTACACTCTTCCTTTGTGCAGAGAAGTGATAAAAATAAATATGGAAGCACAATCGAACGTCCATGAATTTGAGAGTAAAAGGTAATTTTTAAAAATAAAGATCTGCTCATGGTGGTCTTCTTTCTTCAAGCTTTAGTCTTCTATCTGAAAGGCTGACCTCTATTTGGTTGAGGAAATCAAACTCTTTGGTTAATATAAAGGGATGAGCTGAATATGAAAGCGATTGAGGGAAGGGATGGAACATCTAAAGGCTACATTGTCATTAGTTTTATTTTAGTGAAAATAATTGTACATGTTTAGTTTAAAATGTAGGGGGAAACATACTTTGAAATATAATTACATTTAGCAGTCTTGTAGCTTTGTACTTTGCGCTATAAATTGCGTTCCCAGCTGTTTTTCATCTCCTGTAATTTAAATAAGTAAACCTTTTGTTCTTAAACTCTCTTAGTTCCTTCTAATTCTGTTGATGGACATCCATTTCTACTGCTTTATTTTATTTCAATATTTAACAATGGCATGCAGTTACCCCCCTGCTGGCACCCCTCCACCTCCTTTGTTTCTAGAAGGCCTCTTTTTGCCTTGGTCTTTAGTTTTATAGAAGAATCCAAACTTCCTGTCCCTGCATCTAGCAGGAGCAAGGTTTCTGCATAAACTGACACAAAATCCCTCGGGAAGGGCGCTCGCCCCCAAGCAGGGAAGGTGGTGCTGGGCTGTCAGTCTCTTTTGTTCCTTGCTCAGATGGAAGTATGGAGTGGATGATGCTTTGTGGGCCAGAGCAAAGCTGTGCCAAGGGAATGCAAATCCACTAGGTGTGCCCAGGTAATTTAAAATGCTCATGCTGGCAGCTTTTCTGCATGAGTAAAGCTGTTTAATTAATGCGTTTTCTCCACTTTCTTTTCTTGACAAGTTGATTCGAATTGAAACGGTCTGTAATAAGCTTGTCACGGGTCTCGGGGACAAATAAACCCTCTCCTGCAGGTGGAAAATAAAGAGGCTGTGTGTTTTGTATTTCTCTGTGATCAGAGGGGTTGGTGGCAGGTATGCAGAGGGGTCAGGCTGCAGCACCCACGCACAGCCCAGCCCGTGGCTTGGCTTCCCAGTGGTGCCTCGAAAGGCAGGTGCAGGGCTTCAGGCAGGAGAGCTGGCACTGCTGTGGCTTTTCTGCTTCCCCTAGTTTTACACAAGGAACTTGAGAGCAGAGTGAACATAATGGGCACATAGGCTGAGGCAGTGCTCGTCCTTGTCTCCCCCTCCTCCACCCCTCCAGAGAAAGCTTATGTTTAATTTGCTCAGCCTTGCGGTTTGACAGAAGTGAACATGGAGACCTGAGCCCAGGATCAACAAAGGCAGCACTGGGCATTTCAGCCACTGCCTTTGAAATAGGCCTTGACAATAATGGAGTTGGGAAGCCCCACTGTTCAGCCTTCTTTATAGTGTTAATAACTGTCCAGAAAGAAGAGAAGCAAGAAATTGCTCAGATTTCATCTCTCAGATTTCATCTTGCGTCTAGAGTGCCGCAACAAATCAAACTGAAATGGGCCCCATCGTGGCTTCTGCACTGCCATGCTGGGCTGCCCTGGGCCCCTTCTTCCCCTGCTTTGCTGGGGGTTATAATGCTGAGCAAGTGCTCAAAGCAGGCTGGCTGGGGCAAACACACGTGCTTCCCAACTGGGCAGGGGTCCCAATTAGGATGGACTCAGAAATGAATTAGTTTGTAGAGTGTGATGTTGGAGGCTGAGGCAGTGCCCAGTGACACTCACAGAGTGAGGCCAGAAGAGAGGTCTTCTCTCCCTGTTCGCCCACCCTGGCTGTGCTCCAGACCCATCTTCCTTCCCTTGAATGTTCAGGGGCAATTCTTCCTTAAGGGATCAAGGTGAAAATGAGAGGTGGGCTTGGGTGAGGCGGAGTTCATGCCTGGCCATCTCCTCTGGGCCAGGCTTTGGGGGAAGATGGCCGTGCCAGGGATGGCAATGTTTGGTCAGTGATTCTAACAAGAAAATATTGTTTATTGTTTAACAAATGCAAAGTCTCTGATCCATTAACAGGTAATGCTAATTCTTATGAATATAGCATTCATGGAGTTTGGAGCTGTATGCCTTGTCCTCAGGGATGCCTTTGGAAGAGCGCTGGAAGTCCAGGAGGACAAACACGTGTATCATGTATTGAGTTACACTTTAATAACTGATAAGAGTTGTGAAAATATTTAAATTCAGGAAAAAAACAAACCCAAACAGTAAAATGTGCAAAAGAGGTCCTAGTTTTAAAGCAGAACAACAATAATCGAAAGAAGTTGCATCTTTTCATGTTCATCGATCTCAGGTCTATGTAGTAGAAAAAACGCTGGCACCTTCATTAATTTAAAAGCTTTTTGGATCAGTAATCTCCATCCTCTCCATACATGGAAGCAGCTGGAATGCAGTCTCGTGTTGCAATAGTGCATGGTCTTCAGCAGTTTCCTTATCTTTCGTAATTAGCAAATCAAATTTTTGTCTTTAATCCTCTTGCATCCAGGGATATTTTGTGCTCAGAAGGCTGGGAAGTGTGCGAGCAGATTGTCTTGCCAGTTGGAATTCCCCAGGGCACTGGGGGAAATGCTGAAGAAGAGAGGCAAGAGTTTTGTTGATTGTGTATTTGGAGCTGCAGCATTACAGCATCCTTTCCCCAGAAGTGCAGCAGGCAGAGAGGGAACACATGCTATTGTGTTCACATCTGGCATTAACATATAAAATTTGAGGCATATAAAGTTTCTTCCCGTACAACTAAATTAAAAACCTGTGGCATAAGGTAAATTGACAAGTGCAAAACTTCTTGGGTGGGAAATTTAAATGGTTGCAAATGTTTCCTGAAAGCTGCTTCTGGGAGCATGTTCCTGAGCACGGCTGTCTGCACGGTCACTGCCTAGCAGTGTCAGGGAGAGCTGTCCTGTTCCCATGATTGATTTCGTTTTATTGGGGAGGAAAAATTCTGTTCTGGTCATGGAGACAACACTGCTACATGGCACAGAGTCCAGGCTGCAGAGCTGAGTTGTTCCATGTAAAATAAGCACATCTTGGCTCTCTTTGGAGGGGAGTGGGAAGGCACAGTTCGCTGTGGCTTGGCTGGGTAAAGTGGCACATGCTGATAGCTATTGACTTGCAGACACCTTATCTCTGTGTTGGGCAACATGTTTCTTGTTTCAATTTGTAGCTCATAGAATGCCTTAGCTGGGGTAATGCACTAGTGTGTCCTCCCTGGAGACCTTGTTTGTGACTGAGGTTGATGTACTTACTGGTATTTCTGCTGAAACAGAACCTGATCTAAATAACGGGGTCTCCTCCCACATGACACCGAGGCAGGTCCCCTGTAAAGCTGCTGTGCTGTCTGCCTTCAGATCACTTGGGACTCTTGGGTTTTTGGTAATACAGACTGTTGAGGCGAGTGGGAAAAAAAATGCAGGTGACAACATCCCTTCAAGGCAATAGGAGCTGGAGTGCTCAGCATTTCAGCAGCAGCACTCTCCCATGAGGTGTCCACACCTTCCTTGCTCCGGATCCTGTGTCCTGGGGTGTGCCAACCCACCCTGCTATTGTAGAAATGCAGAAGTTATGCAGGATGTTGGAACTACAGATGAACTGAAGTCAAGTAGAACTGCTGTAGCAGAACTGAGACCAGCACTGATACTCCACTGCTTGAGTAGGGAGTAGTTTGACCAGTCTGTGTCCAGGCTTGGATTCCTGTTCAGACTAAAATTCGGTTATGGCCCATCTGGTGTTCAAAGAGAAATACAACTTCTTTCATAATGACCATACTTGTTCCCTCTTGATGCTGGCCTCCACTGGCCTTTGTCCATGCTGTGTTACAGCACAAGTGTTACATCTCTATTAATGTCTTTGCTGATTTTATTAGCAGCCCTGCCATTTATAGTACTTGTGTTGCAAATAGTCCTCCATGAAGGCACTTAGAAAGATATGTTATGGCTGTAGAGACCCAAGTGATCAATAGCTTTTAGATTACTGTGTCACTAAACAGCAGGCTGAGACATGGAAAGGCACTGTTACTTTAGGGATGAGAGATTTTTAGAAAATAAATCAATAGTGAATACAGGCTGATTGGTTTCCAGTTCAAATAATTCCAAGAAACATGGAGCCCAGGGGAAACCATGCCATTCATACTTGGAAATAAACAACACATGCTTGCTTTCATTTATGTATTTGGGTCAGTACTCTTGAAAATGGAGAGGGAGCTATCGGGCAGGGTATTAGTCTGGGTATGGGGAACCTGGGTTCTCCTTTGAGTGCTCCCAGAGACCTCTTCTCCCTATGTTTCCCAAGTTCCCTTTGGTACTAACAGCCTTCACTCTGGGGCATGGGGACTGGCTGGTGTAAAGCCCAGCACCAGCTCTTTTGGGACTAACAGAAATGTAAATAATAACAAACATTCAGGGAGGCTGCTTTCACCATGCTTTCCTTTTCAGTGCTCAAACAGCCATGGGCTAAATGACATTAAGTGGCTGTCAGGTGCAGCGAAGGGCTGGGTGGTTTGTGGCCAGGTATGACATGAAGCTGCCAGGGAAGTAGATGCTGCTGCTTCTCCAGGAGGCTGCTGTGACATCTCTCGAATGCAGGTGTGTTTTCATGGCCTGGGCTGGCTCTGCTGGTGTGCAAGAGTCCCTGGAGCAAGCAACTTCCTGCAGTACTACTGCTCCTCCCTGCTGGCCAGCGCAGTGCTGGAACACATCCCTGGGGATGTGGGGGGAGACTGACAGTGGGTGGTGGCTGGAGGAGCACACCTGTCCCTTGGCAATGGGGAGGGGATCTTTCTGGAAGTTTTGCAGCACTTCAGGGATTTTGCAGCATTCACTGATAGGGAACGTTCGTCTGTGTGCTTGAGGTGTCTTCAGTTACTTCTTGTTCTAGTCCAAGACCTGCCTTCTGCTCTGCGCTGAATCCTCCCAAGAGCTCTTTTGTGGATGTGCTTCAAGGACAGTTTGGTGACAATGCAGTTACCTGCTACCTCTGGGGCACAGTGGACAGTTGTTGAAGGTCACAGAAATTTTGCTAGGGTGCTGGTTTTATACCTACTGGTTTATTGGAGCACTGCTTTTATCTTGGGATGGGCTGCTAAGTCCTGGAAAGCAGCCACTGGAGATGTACAAGTTGTGAAGGATGTTTTCTAGAACTGCAGCATAGTTCAGCAGCCAAGGGCTGACTCCTGTTCATCCAGTAGTGGCTGAGGAAGGCTGGTGGCAGAAGACAAGTTAGAAAAACTTCTTTGAAGAAAGAAGTGAGAGATACTTAAATGTTTTTTTCTTGCATGGCTTTGTTCCTCCTTGTCCAAACAAGAGAAAGAAGCTGGCTACTCTAATCTGACTTCTGTGTCTCCACTTGAGAAAGGTGTTTCATGGTGGTGACAAGGTGTGGAATAGTACTTTGGTCTAAGGTTTGGGACACTTGGAGTTAAGGCCCTTTCCTGACCTGGATGTGCTTGTGACACATAACTACACCACCTGGCCTGGCTGTGCTCTGTGTGCAGAGTGGAGAAAATGGTATTCCCCAGACTCAAAAGAATGAAGGGTAACTGTTTTGAGGCACTGAGATAAGGGAAGCTGTATAAGCATCTAAGACAAATAGATCTGCTCTCACTGAATTCAGTGGCAGAACTTTTAATGGGAGCAAGATCCGGGCCCCATCTGATAAAGAATTTCATCTGGATTGCATATGGGGGTAGGCATTAAAGGACCCATCTAAGGATCTCCCCTCTGGAGTACATCTATAAAAGACCCTCTGTAGTTGTGTTCAAAGCTCACAGTAATGCCAGTCTCCTCAGGACCATTCACTTAGATCATTCAGAAACTCTTTCTTGTCTAAGCCCTGGTGCTCTCCCCCAGTGGAAGAATGTGGTTGAAACTCCCATGCAGGGAAGACTTGAGATTTGTTTTTTATTTGAACCCAAAACATTAACAAATTGGACACACGTGCTCTAAGACTATAGCCCGCTCTTACTTAAGCCAATACAAAACTCTCCTTGATCCCAGCAGGATCAAGGTCTTGGATATTGCTTGCACCTTTTTAGAGTATCTGCCTCTAAACGAAACAGGCGGTGACAAACTCATTCTGGATTTATCCTCCTTGACTGCTTTGCAGCCAGAGAGGTTTGCAGACCCTTCCTCTTGGAACAGGGGAATTCACAGCCTAATTGCTGAATGAAGGATGGAGGGCAGGTATCACTGTGCCTTCTCTTGCGACACATTCTTTAGCATGTGAAAGTCAATGCTGTGATTTAGTCTTTGTTTTAGTATTTAAACATCTTTAATGCTCTTGTCAGACTGTTGCTCCAGCTAGCATAGTGCTTCTGTTCACTGTCTGTGATTTTCTTCCTCTTCACGCCACAGTACTGACAGGTGAGTATTATATGTGTAGGAAGCTATTCAGCAGAAACATATGCCCTGAATATGTTTAAATTCCTTGTAAGTCACTTGATCAATGTGCAGTATTTGTGTCCCCTCTATTTTTGCTCTAAATTCATATTCATCAACAGAGGTTGCTTGGTACTTAATGGGACACTGGGGCACTGAGTGAAGGGAAGGGACAATACACAAACAGGGTGAAGAATGAGGACAAATGTAGATGAACTTCCTCCAACAGGCACAAAATGCTCATTCCTGAATAAAAAATGTGAAAAGGTCAAGTGCCCCCAGAGGTTTCTATTGTGACAGGCACTTAACCCCTTCACTCCTGGTTATCTGCTTCAGCTGCTGGGCCACTCAGTGCACAAGTGCCATTAGCATCAGTGGAATGTGGGGCTGGGAGCATCGGGAGACCCACCTCCCTTCCAGGCAGCGGGCACTGGGTGAGCAGGAAATAATCCTTGTGGACACTGACCTTGTCAGTAGCTGTGTCTAGAGATAATTATTTCCTAACATGTAACCTTTTCATGGTCAATTGCTCCAGTATATTAGACAGAACTGTGATTTCCTTCTATCTTCAGACACACACAAGGTCTTGTCCTTCCTTGCTTTGGGGGCATAACTTAGCAAGTGCACAGACAACCCAGTGCTCGCTGAATAGTGTTGTTTCTATTTTGCTTTAAAGAAAAAGAGTTTTGCTGCTCTTCCTTGCCATTGAGCAGAAGGGATCTGGGGTATATGCCCACTCCCATGTTTTTTTGACAGACAGACGTTTCCCTTTAAGAATCTAATACTAACCAGGCAACTGTCAGTGTTTAGTAATCTTCTGCTCCACCAGATTTCTTGCTTGTTGACTGACTTTGGTTTACCTTTTCCTAGCCCTTGATGCTTCAGTGTGTGCCCCTTGACACATCACCCAGGCATCTGAAGAGGCAAGATCAGCAGAGTATGTCAGTACAGCCGCTCCGAAGGCATCAGGTTTGATACAGTCAGGACCAACGTCAGGATGAGCAGCCAGGGGTGAAGACAATTCTCTTGCACGACCCCATGAGCCCAGTCTGCTCCTGCCTGAAGTGCACCCCACAAGGGCTTCTTTGGTGGTTGGGGCTGAAGAGTGTGAGGGAGGACATCGTTCTTCCTCCTCCACCCCAAATTCTCCTCCTCACTTACTCGAGTTGCAGCTCTGTTGCAGCAGAGACCTGGGCATACCAGCCAGAACCTTTCTTTGGGACAGTCCCTTTTGGGAACACACTCAGCTGAGCCCTTGGAGACACCGTGTGTGGACTGCACTGATCCAAACAATAACACAAATGCAGCTCCTGCAGCTAAGTGTCATTCGTAGGTGATATTTTTACAACCTGCTCCTCGTTTTGTAGCAGTATTTAATTGGTTTTTTAAAAAAAATTGCAAAACTAGGTCAGTTTGCCATTGGGCCTTGTAAGACTCTTTAGCTAAATCTCCAGACTTTACCTAGAAGTTAATTTGAGCCAGACTTAGGAAAAATATATATTAATATACCCAAAGTCTCACGTGAGAAACTTGTAGGCAACGATTTGGGATTCAGAATCATATTCATATTCCAAAGACTAAATTCAAAGCCATCGTTTAAAAGCAGGCTTGCACATGTGTATGTCCTGATCTTTAATTAGGCAAAACTCCCACTGACATCAATAGGAGTTTGACTTGAATAAGAACTGCAGGATCAGGTCCATAATTTGGTACCTGGGATTTGATTAAGCAGCTAAATTACTGGAACAGTTTCCCCATGTGTATAATTGCCTAATTAATTTTTAAAATAGCTAAGTTCAGCACTGAATATGGTGTACCTCTTGCCACATGAAATGCATGCTATTTAATCCAAGTTGATGGAGCTATTTGGAAGAGCCTGTAGAGTTTATTTTACAGTTAAGTAGTACTGTTTATTTTAAGCTCAGAAATAGCCACCATTGTGTTAAAATGTCATGTTCCAGAGCAGTGCTGTGCTACATCCTAATTCTTGAGTTCTGGCTACTGTGATTGATATTGCAGGTGTGAAAATACTCTGGAGGCCAGGGAAGAACTTACTCTCAGATGATTTTTAAATTCAATGCTTTGAAAAGGTTTTTTTTTTCTTACCAGTGATTTTTTTATTGGTTGGTTGGTTTTTTGGTTTCTTTTTTGCTTTGTTTGGGTTTTTTTGTTTTTGTTTTGTTTAGTGCCCTAGCATAGTGCCTGTGGTAGACAATACATCAGAATAAGTGTGTATCTTTTGCTTTTTGCTGAAATTTCAGTCTAATGCTGTGGGCTGGAGTTGATACATTTGCTGTAGGGGGACTTGCTTTCACAACTGAGAGACTTTGTTTGTTCTTTGTTTGAAACAGAGAACTTGTTCTGTAAGAGGAATAGAGAGATCATGTATGAGTTTCCTAAGTGGAAAAATATTGTGGAAGGAATTGCAATGCCAAAAAGTAAAATCTGTTCTCCCTAAATGTATATATGCTGTGTGTGTTTGTGTGTCTTGTGTACAGACATAAGTAATGAGGCTTGGGGTTGGCATAATGCACAGCGCCTGCTCATGCTGTTGACAGTTACTTAATAATGCATGTTCTCCCATTCTCTCCAGCTGAATTCTTAAGGCATTACCATGGGAATTTTCCCTTTTTGGGGATTGCAGCAGAGCTCCAGGACTAGCTGTTTTTGTGATGTGCATCTTGCAGTAGCCCTTATTCAGGAACTCCATCCAAGCATCTCCAGCAGAGAAGGAAACCATCGGTTGTCCTCGCAGAAGAGCTCCGCGCTGCAGCAACGGTGAGCCTTGTGCCTTTGAGTCGTTTGGGGCGATGGGAGCTTAGACTCTGCCGTGCTCAAAGCATGGCTGGGAGTTGGAATTCCAGCATATCACCATATGAAGTGGGACACTGTCAACGGTACTTCTCAGAGAGGTAGGCTTGAAGCCTTTAGAAACCATTCTGCTCCTTTAAGGATCTAAGAATGCTCAACAGGTAAACAGGTCATGGCTCTGAAACTGCATCCACAGTCTGAAATTGGCTGAGGTCTGCAGTCTTGCTGTCTTTTCAAATGATAGCTTTTTGTCTGTTCTGCCAAAGCCAGAAACTTGCCCACAAAATAAGCTGTCCCGTACCTTTGAATATTAGCAATTGGGTCCACCCAAAATGATGAGATGATCTTAAAAATGGGAAGATTATCTTTTGTGTTTAAATTGGAGTCCTTTTGAAGGCTGTCCTGCTGTCTTGGTTTGTCAACTTTTATTTTGTATTCAGCTCATATTTTGGAGACTTCCTGTGGGGGTTATAAAAAGGAATAGAAGGGATGGAAACTTTCAGCTTTTGTTTAAAAAGAAAAATAGGTAACTCTGTCTTGCAGCTGCTTGATTTCTGCAGCTGAAATTCTCTGAATCATCATGATTTAACATTGTTAGTGATGACTAGAAGTGATGTCTATGGGTTTGGGATCCCTTGGGTTTTAAATAAACTTTGGAGATATCTTGGGTGTGTGTGTGATGTCATTTCCCCCAGCTCCTACTGAATCTCATTAAAATTGAGGAGACTCCTCGGTTACGAAAATATAAATGGTAAGAAGGGAGTGCAAAGTCTATTTGTGATAATTTAGGCTGTAATTTGTCTCCCAAAGCTTTGGGATGCATCGCCCCCTTCTCTCTGTGGCACTCTGACCTCCTCTAGCGGTGGCTGGGCCACAGAAAGCCTCTCCCAGCTCTGGCTGGGGGGACACTCCGGCGCGGGGATCTGGTCACCTGGAGTGGCATCTCTGCTGTCAGACCCCTACTGCTGGGATAAGCTTCCAGTTCTCTCAGATTCAGCCGTGTTTTCACCTTCTGCCTTGATTTTTCCTTTGGACAATACCAGAAGTTTCTTGTCAGAGTGTCACTCGGAGGAGCCAGAGAGACATGATGGTGGAAGTCTGTCAGCTCCTATTAGCCCTCTTATTTTTAGTTTAGGTTTCTAAAGTATGAAAGCAGCAAAGAACAAATACCAAAAGGTGGGGGGTTTGCCTCTCTTTCTTCCCCCTCTCTTTTTAAAATGCAAACATAGGGAAAAGAGCCAAGTTTCAATTTCTCCTCAAATTTGTAGTCATTTTCCTGTAGCTGTGGATGCTTGAAAAATCAAGAGTAACACCACAAAGGGGAAATCTCTGTTTGTCTCATTCTCCTTATTGTCCTGGCTCACTTGACCCTGTTGGGGATGTGCCCTTTCATTGTGTGCTGCTGTTGGGCCGGGGAGGACAAACAAAGGGAAATGAGCTCTGTGTGAGCCCACGTCTTGATCGGGGACCAGCTGAATTAGTTGGACCAGCCCTTGACTCGGTGTGGCTGCCTCAGGATGCAGCTGCAGTGTGCCAGGGTACCCTGTGTGCCTTTAGCACTGCTTGCCTTCGGTCTGGGTGTTGTGTGGAGGGTGCAGACAGTGCTGGGGGTGATTTCCAGTGGGCACGGCCTTCTTGGACTTGAGGGGGAGAAAAAAGCTGAAGCACAACTTTTAAGAGCTACTGAATCACATCCCACTACAACAAGAGGCCAAGAGATGTTTTCTTCAGTGGTCCCTTCCATGGGACAAAAAGCAAAAAGGTTTAGTCCAGTGATCTTCACTACAGCCTCTGGTTTGCTGTGTTACTGCATTCAAGGAGGTGCAGATGTAGTTAAGCAAAATCCTGCAGAGCAGAAATGTCAGGATTAGATCTGGGGTGGAGCTCTCCCTCCCAGCACATTGGATTCTCACTTTCAACCATGAAAGACCAGCTCCAAAGCAGTTGAGTGTCCTTCTCTCTTAAGAGACCCTTCCCGTTGGTGCCCTGGACTGGTTTGTTTGTCAAAGGGCTCCTCTCTAGCTGGCAGTCCTTTCTCTTTGCAAAAACTCAATGCTTAGTGGCTTTAAGCTGAAAGGGTATATTTAGATTAGATACTAGGAAGAAATTCTTGCCTGTGAGAGTGGGGAGGCCCTGGCACAGGGTGCCCAGAGCAGCTGCAGCTGCCCCATCCCTGGAGTGTCCAAGGCCAGGCTGGACAGGGCTTGGAGCATCCTGGGACAGTGGGAGGTGTCCCTGCCCATGGCAGGGACTTGGCACTAGATGATCTTTAAGGTCCTTTCCAACCCAAACCATTCCATGATTCTCTAGGCAGTGAAGGCATTGTTTTAACAGCATAAATGTCTCCTGAGGCTTAAGCAACTGTATGGGGGTTTTTTTCATTTTGGCTAAATCTTTTTTGGCTAAGTCTCGGTGAAATACTTGATTTATTATGTTTCAAAAAGTAACATTAGCTGCTGATTTTGGTACTGTGTTTTCTTTTAACTCTGATGATTTTTACATTGCATAAATGCTAGAAATAACAGGAGTGCAACAGATTTTCTCTGTGTTTATGACTGTGGGGGAAACAGTTTAGTATGATGCACGAAAACAGGGCCCTCACTCTGCTTTTGTTTCTTTAGCATTGCAGCCCAGGAAAAGATCTAATATAAGAATAGAAGTGAGGCAAAGACCATGAAAGACCCATGGTGTGTTTAAAACCTGCCCTAAAAATGATCAGTCATGATTTGGTCAGTGTGGTGGAAGTACTTGGATAAAGTCCTGTGCTACCACCTGAAATCATCCCAGGCAGTTCAGCACATCCAGGTGGGTTATCATTTCTGTAATGCACTGATTTTCTTTTTCTTTCACACAAGTTTCAGTTTTTTAGAGGACTTTCATGTGCTTTAGTGTGCTTCTGAAAGTTAAAAACACAACAGAGAACAAACACCGAAAAAAAAACCAAACAAAAAAAAACACCCCAAAAAACCAAACCAAAAAAACACACCCAAAAAAACCCCAACAACAACAACAACAAAAACCAGAGTGAAAATTTGGAGCCACAGTACAGATAGATGTAGTTTTCAAGAAATCCGTGGTGATTCTGGGGTATGTGAGAGTTGGTCATACTGTCAAATGTTTTAAAACATCAGTTGCACTAAACTTGTGTGTTAATGGTAGTTTTGGTAGATTTTGGATAGAGCTGAGGGCTGATATCCTTGAGTCCCTGCAGGCCGCATCTGCAGGCAAAAACTCTGCGTTATCTGGTTCCTAAACTACTCCATCATCCTGTGTGGATGTATGGGGATTTTGGCTTTGCTGCGTCAGTCTCTTTGAGACGAGCAAAAGGGAAGATTAACTCCCCTAGAAAAAGCTTTCTCTGCTTTGCATCCATATCAATTTCAGTGACTTCAGATCTCTTTCCTTTTCTTCTTTTCTTTTCTTTTTTTTTTTTGGAGAGTGGAGGGAGTGTTTAAACTGAAGACTTATGGAGCATGGCAGTGCTGGGAGCTTTTTTAAGCCCCAGGCAGAAACTAAACATCAGTATATTGCAGTCTGTTTGTATGGAATATTTGAAGAACTTCATTTTTATCTTAGCGCAGTTTAAGACTCTGGAGAGATACACAAATCTCTTCCTTCTCCCCATGAAATAAACAGGAGAAAATATGTATTGTTGCTGCATTCTAGTACTTTTTCTTGTGATCCTTCACCCCACTGTTAAATACTTTTCAATTTGATTAATCCTTGTAGTGCAGGGAAAGCTGTGTTTAATTCTGTTGTGATCACCTCTCCCAAACAGGCAACAGGATTTTCCTGAAATGAATGAATTTGTTTGAATAAGGGTGCTTTTCCAAACAATCTGCTGTGTCTTCATTAAAAAACTGTAGTGCTGGATCTGCATCACTGTCACCTGTGGTGAATGACTTCTAGCCCAGTCAGACTGTGTTTAACTTTAGTTTCTGTTAGGCATTGCTAGACTGGGGAACTGTTACCACAGTTTGGTTCCCACAGAGGTGTGCATGAACCTAGGCTTTGATAAGCTAATTAGACAGAGTTCTCTCACTAAAATGCATCTCCACGTCCTTTAATCAGCTCTGTGACTGTGCTCTTGGCTGCTCCAAATTTAAAGAGGTATTTTCTGTTCCTACCCCTCTTCCTGTTCCCTCTCTCTTGCTATGCTCTGTGGTTTGCCTTTAAATATCTTTGGGGGTGGAACTATCTGTGTGTTTTGTACATTATTGAGGATCTGGGAGGGCCTCTGGGTACTGCCTTAATAAATGTTAAATAAGAAAGCCGAGAGGAGGTGTTGCTTTCGCGGTGTATGGGTGTACCAGTGAAGAAATGGAGAGCAGATCCTCTCAGTCTCTCCCCTGGCTTAACCAGCTGGAGGCATGGGAGATGCTTTGCAGACCCACTGTGGCAAAATCATCATCACATTTCCTTTATAACTATATTGGTGTTTAGGATCTGTGTCCCTTCGATGTTATGGGTTTTTTTCCCCTGAAAAATGCTGCTGCCGTCTTCTTGAAAGCTGAGAGAGATCCCCAAAGCTTACCAGGCAGAAAAGCTCAGGGAGCTCTCAAAGGATATTGCTGCTTTTCCCTCTAACCTCTTACAGTCTCTACCTTTCCTCTGTTCTTTTTTCTTTCTTTGCCAGTGAGGCGCTGTGTGCAGTCTTTTGTGAACCTTTGTGGGCCAGATTTCTCCCAGGTGCCTTTTTTCCTCCGCAGTAGCTGCAGAAGAGGCAGTGGATCTGAGGGGAGATGTGTTTTATGATTTATGGCACTTCATAAAGTGCATTTTGCAGCAGGATTGACAGAGCTGGAGACTGAAGTCCACCCAATTTTGGGGATGCAGAGGCAGGTAGGGGATGGATCTGCTCCTGGTAACTGTCCCCTGTGCCATGGACTGAGTGGGGACACCTCTGCTTGCTCAGTCCTTGCTTCCTTGCTTAAACTGTCTGCATCAAGAGCTGGGGGTAGTGCCAGAAGAGCCCAGGACCTGTCTGTGCTGGGAGCCAAGTCCATTTTACACCACTGGTACCTCTCTAGAAGCCATGGCAGGGCTCCTGCATGTGACCGGGCTCCCTTATCAGCTGTTGATCTAAAGCCGGGCTTATTTTGACAACCCTTCCCCTTCCTGCATGGGATGCCTCCTGATGGCAGGGGTGTCAGCACAGCTCGCAGTGTGAGGAGCAGGGGTTTGTTCCGTGTTCCCTTGGCACTTGGGGGCTCTGTCAGAGACTTCAAACAGGGCTCTTTCCCACGGTTTGTCTCTGCCTCTGCCCCTTTCTTGCCTGTAGCCTCAGGGCTGCAGCTCTCCAGCTATCTATTTATATGGCCCTCATTTGTCTTAGTCTCTTTGGCACTTATATGGCTCCCATTGGCCCAGGGCCTGAATGCCTCCCAATCTTTAATATATTTATCTTCACACATGCGGACACACACGCATACCTGTGAGGTCAGGAAGTACCAGTGCTCCCATTGTACAGATGGAGGACATTAAATGGTAATTGGCTAAACTGGGAGCAGGTGGTGGCAGGGATGGAGGAAGGCTGCTCTCACATGGTACAGAAAATGGCATCACAAGAAATGGTTCCTAAGCCACAGTGCAGCACTGGTAAGATGGGTCTCCCTACTCATATGAGAGCCTTGCAGCCAGTGGAATATGAGTTACTAGTCATGCCCTATCCCTGTTTTGGCCTCTTCATTCTTCAGTCTTGTTTTAAAATATTTTTGTCCCAGTGATACAACTTCAGATGCAAAGCTTCTGTCAAATTGCCCAGCCAGGATGGGGGAGGGAGGTTGGAGTCCTCTTAGTCTGACAGTGAAAGCAAAGGATCTTTTAGTGGCAAGGTTCTTTGCTCTTGCTTACTGGGTTTACTGTTCTTGGAGGGGGGCTTGGTCCCCTCTTTTCAGTGGCTTCAAGGTGGGGATGGGCCCAGCAGTCTAAAGCGCAGCCATCAGCTCAGGGTTTGCTTTGTTTAGCTGGAGCACTCTGAGCAGACTGTCTGCTGGGGCAGGAATTCTTGGCAGCTGATACACGGCCACACTGTGCTGTGGTGGTGGCTTTCCCTTAGCCTTTCCCAAAGATGGCAATGCTGCCAAGCATATCTCCAAATGCTTTGCAAACATGACCCATTAGCAGTGTCTTCAGCACAGAGACAACGCTTGTTGCATTTAGGGAGCTCAACCAAAACCCACTGGGGGTCGGGGGTTACCCCGTTCTTTTCAGTCACTGGTGTGTTCTCGTGTGCCCAAAGCTGAGGGAGTGCAAAGCTGAGCTGGAGCCACATGCCCAGAGCCAGTGTGTGGGAATTGCGAGGGGAGAAGTCGGGTGGCTGTTCCTGGGCCTGTGCCTGGCTGATAGACCACGGTGCCTAATTAGTGTGGCAGCTGTTCTCCGTTAGCCAGGCTTTCCTTAGGCGCCTGCACTAATGTTCTTGATAGCAGCTAAGGAGAGAAAGGAGGAGGAAATTGCATCTATATTTAATTAATACTGCATCCATATTTTATTACGGAGAGCCCTTAGGTGCAGGAAGATTCTCAGTGAGAACAATTGCTTTGGAGTGCTGAAGCTATTGTATGGTGTTGAGGAGGTGAACTTCAGTTTTAAAAACAAACCCAAATTCCTTCCAGGGTAACCTGGGAAAGCCCAGAAACCCTCTGCCACTCAGCTCTCAGCCTCAGGCTGAAAAGCAAGTGGCAAATTTGCTGATAACTCATATTTGATTAGCTTTAATATCCTCTAATATTTTAGGCGAGAAAGGTTCAGTGGGCTGCAGACAAACACCACACTGATTATTTTTTCCTTTTGATACGCTGCCAGGCTTGGAGAGGTTTCCTTTTCCGCTCTCCGAGCTTACTCCCATCTTCCAGCTGCACGCCGTGCTCCTTCTCTCCCGGCTCTGAGGGCAGCGCGGAGGCGCTGGGGCGGCCGCCCCGTGCTGCGGCCCGCGGGGCGGGCAGGGCCGGGCCGAGAGCTGCGGGGTGCCGGGGCTTGCAGCGGCCTTGGCGGCTTCTGGGGCCACCTTGAGGCATCGCTCGCTGGGCAGCCGGGTGGGACACGCCGCGGCACACGGAGGAAGCTGGGGGTGTTTGTGGTCAGCCTGAGCGTGGCCGAGCCGGGCTTTGGCCCGCAGCCAGCACGTGCCCTGTGGCTGAGCCCCGGCCGTGCGCACGGCTGGTCAGTGCCGCTGACCGGTGCCCCTGGTCGCTGCCGCTGGTCAGTGCTGCTGTCCGGCTGCCGAAGCCACACGCAGGCTGCCCTGCTGCCAGCACTCAGCCCTCTGTCCTCATGAGGGGCAGGCTTGGGCCAGCGAGGAGACGTTTTAGAGTCCAGTTAAGAGAAGCAGAAAATAAGACTGTGTGTTGGAATAGCCTGAGCCTCTTAAAATATTTTGTACACACCCTTCATGCCCCATTAGTACCATTGTTTTGTTCAGTCAGCATGTGGTACAGCCCTTCTTGTGCTCTGCAAAACACATCATTTTCCAAAACGCTGTTACACTCTGTGGTTTCCATTATAATAAAAATATGCAAACAATTGCTATCCAAAGAAAACTGACTACAATTTAATTTTTTAATCCTTCTCCATCTCCTTTCACTGATTCCACAGTTTTTCCTTGGTAGTATCCAAATTTCAGGGAGAAAGGAAAGATGAAGACAGAAGTGTTTACAGAAAGGAGCATTTCTGCCTTTCCGCAACTACAAAAGAAACATTTGTTGCCTCAGATAACTCCTAAACAAACTGCCGCCAAAACAATTACTGTTATTTTTCTATTATCTTCCTATTCGAGAGTAAATAGCCATTTCATGAATATGTTAATTATCTGGTAGGTGCAGAAGATAAGTGGATGTTGTATCTTCACAAATGATGATAACGCTTCTATTGTATACAAAAATTTCCAACAATGATTTTCCCCAAGTATTTGAGGTCAGGTAATTGCAGTTAAACTGCTCGCGACTGGACCCTTTGCTTTGATAACTTAAAGATTTAGCAAAGATTGAACAGTTGAGTAAATGAAGATGTTTTTAAAGAAAAAGCAGGCAGATGAGCAATAAGGATCAAGTCCCTACCACAGCGGAGCTTTTAAATCGTGTTGTATTTTTGCATTAAGTTTTAAAGGCTAACAGAGAGGTTCTGGAAAGAAAAAATCGCCTGTGTAAGTACTGCAGGGTCGTATGTCTGTGTACTATTAAATACATGGTATTTTTAGAGGTAAACCAATACCGTGTTATTCCTATTTAAATTGGGCTGTCTGCAGGACAGAAATTATTTGTGAATGTATCTGTCAGTAAAAACTGCAGGTTACTAGATTGATATGTTTGTTTATGTTTTAAATCATCCAAATATTTATTTTAGTGAGAATATGCTTATTTAGACTCTGGAGAAGCAGCAAAGTACGATTTTTCTTTTGGAGATGTGTAGATGTGTACATTTAGGAAGAAAAATGCAATATTCTGCAAAGTTGAATGCACCATTGTGCAAGATAATTAAAATGTAAATTTAAGTATCTATGCCTGCTTTGTGATTTTTTTAATACTTTTAAGTTAGTTGTCTTTTAAAACATGTGGTCAGCTGTTGTATTCACATATGGTCAAATGATCAAAGTCTGAACTCCTCTCTAATTGTCCCCTGCTGCTTGTCTGCTCTGTCCATGATCAAGGCCTCAGCAGGTGATAAGAAAGGCATGAGAACAGGCTGGAAGGAGAATGAACTACTGAGGGGCCCAAGCTGAAAGAAATAAAGACTTCCAGTACATCACCCTGACAGTAAAGAACCAAGAAAAAGTGAAGTCTGGTTAGTTCTTATTTTTTCTTTCTTTCTCGCCCTTTTTCCCCCCTTGCTCACAAATCTGCATATATTTTTTTAAAGGCAAAATGCAAATAGGGTAGTCTCTGTGTATTCTCAGCTCATATAAAAGACAGAACCCAACAGCCTTCTGCAGACATGTTTATTTACTTGTGAGGAGGAGGAAGCTGCTAAGTCACACAGTTTATAGTATTTCACATGTTTGTGGAAATCATTGCAATTCTTTTCACTTGTGCTTGTCATTGTTTGCCTGGAGTTCACTTTGCCAGATGGTGCTTTATTGTCACTGGTGTCCACACCTCGCTCTTGCATCACTTCAAGACCAAATGGTGTGAAGAGCTTTAATACTTAGAGGATTTAGTAAAAGTAAATCCACACTTTGTGGAAGGTTCATTCTCAGCTATTCAAGCAGGTCTAGCACTGATTCAGAGAGGGAGTAGCTGACCCCAGGAGTGAAGAAAGGGTGAAATAAATGGATTGTCTTTGCCACTCCTGTTTGTCCCCTGCTCTCTTGCAGTCAAAACGCCAATGGAAAATTTAAGGATCAATATTAGATTTAGAATAAAGAGTTAACAGTTAAATAAAGGAAGGTGCATTGTAAGATTCTCCCCTCCTCCCCCCAGTCAGTGTAGAAAACAGTTGGCTGCATTTCTAAAGCTAAATTTCTTCGGCTTGCAGTGATGTATTTGTATGCATCATGTTTTTGGAACCACGTGAGGATTAATTTTTTACATGAATTTGCATGCAAATAGAGTACTCCCTTTTGGCTTCTGCAGAGTCGTTTCTTAATGTTTGCAAACACTGTCGCTCAGATGCAAGAAGTGCCATTGCCCCATTTTACAGATGAGGAGGCAGTGGCTGGCTGATAAAGAAGTGAGTACTGTTCAGACTCTCATTCAAACGTGTTTTTTTTGGGCAATCTGTATTTCATTATTTAAAACAGGACTAAGTGCCTGTTTCTCTAATTTTGCAGGTAGCTGAAGTCTGTTTGTCCAAATGACTACAGCAATAAGACTGGACAGAGGGAGTGTGTGTCTCTGCATGGATAGAGGGAGTATTTTAGCAGGAGGCAGGTGGGAGAGGATTTAGAGGATATTATAGAAAAACCCTTGTGGTGGTCAGGCTATTACATGGCTGCTGTAAAACAGGCAAACAGGTTAGTGGGTATAACCACAAGGAAAGAGCACACACCACAGCTGCAGTCCCTGCAAGGAGGCAGAGCTGGGTTCAGTGCCCGAAGTGTTTTTCTGAGGTCAGCTCCAGAGGGTTCTCCTTGTGGGCCATGTGGGTTTTAGGAAGGACATTTCTTAGAGCGAGTTCGTGGTAGAAGGGGAGATCTCATGACACTGATGCACAAGGAGGATGGTGGAGAAAGAGGATTATGATCATGTCTCTGCATGGGGCAAAGGATGAGAGAGACTTGAAACAAAGGGTCTGGAACATTTTGACTCTGAAGATTTGTGGAAGGGGGGCCCCAGTCCTGCTGGGGGCTCTGCTGAATAGTGTCTGCCTCAGCAGTGACCCACAGAAGGGAAGTGCCCCATGGAAATCGTGGCACTTTCCTTCCCTCCCTCCTGTGCTCCCTTCTGGGTGTGAGCTGGTTCCAGTTGGTCATGCTCAAGTGACTTCCTGAGCTGGGGTCGGTGGAAGTGCATGGCTGGGGAGGCCAGGTGCCCACCACAAGCTGTGTCTAAAGTGAGAATGGCAGAGCTGTTTGCTCTGAGTGCAGTCAGCAGAGAGGCTGCCAAGCCAGGGCACAGCGGCAGGGTGTATAAATGAGCTCGAGAGACAGCAGAGGTGTTAGGAGTGGTTGGGTGGTGAGGTAGATGGATGCGGTGACAGATGAGAGGCAGGGAGAAACAGAGCAGGCAGGGTTGTTAGGCACAGTGGTCTTTTTCTGCTTCTAATTCTTCCTAGGAAAGCTGGGGAACAGCAAATGCAGGGAGCTGTATTCCTTAAGCTTCGTTTGCTCATTCAGGCTCTGCTTTTTATAAAATGGGTGATGCCAGGCTGCCAGCCTACCCAGGCTTGTCTCGCTCACCCAACCCATGACCAGTGTAAATGGAATCTGGAAGCATAATGCTGCATTTCTTGCTCCTTGCTTCACAGCTCACAGTGACTGGAGCCCAGACCTGGCTGCTGCATTTCTCCCACTCCACCTTTATCACTGCTGAGTAACTGCAGCTTCTTATCTGGGGTGCAGATGATGGAAGATTGTGTTTTTATGGGGAACTGTTGAATTCACTGTGCTTCTCTGCAGCATTTCTACCACATACATTCAGCTCACTGTTAAATATCCCTGCCCCACGAGGGCTGTGTGATACTGTTTGGTCCCTGAGCTGTGTGTAGGGCTCTGGGGAGGGGTTTGTTTGCTGAAACAGTTGGTTCCTACTTGGTGAGTTTGGGCTTTTCTCTTGACTCCAGCTGCTTCTGTCTCGTGCCCTTTTGAGCATGATTTCAGAGAAGGAGGGGTGTGCACACAGCTGCCTTGCCCTAGTGCTGGTATCCAAGACAATTTGTACAGCAGGTATGGCTTATTGGGAATTCACCCTTGGCTGCTTAGGGTATCTCACATGTCCCGTATACTGCTAGATCCACCCCCTTGTGGGGTGCTGGTGCCTATGGGTTGATATATAACCCTTCTGTCAGGATTTGCCATGCCCTAATGACCTTCCTCTAATTGTTCATTGTCCAGAACATCTAGAAGTAGGAAATACCTACTGTGATGGTGGACACACAATGGAAACAGAGGCAACCAAATTTAACCAGCTTACACATTCTATCTTCTGCCATTTGGTCCTCTGTTTCCTTCAGAATAAAACTGGCAGTGTCCAGAGAGAGCTGTTGAGAGTCACCTTGGCGCCTGGAACATTCTGGAACACATAAGCTGGTGTTCCCTGTGTACCTTCAACACACTTGAGATATTTGTTTTTCAGAGAGAATTCCCAGCCTTGTCTGTAGGCATTAATGGGAAGGTAGAAGTAAACTCTGTTTCTTGAATGGTAGTTTTTGTTGAACATGTGGATTTTTATGTGTACAATTTGAATTCCAAAATTGGGAATGCGGAAAAGCAATGAATGGAAATGCTTTTTATGTAATACTGCATTAACCTTGCAGACATAAATGGTTCAGTGAGAAGTTACAGGTCACAGCAACTGTGAATAAACTCACATATTCTTGTTTTCGTATTGGTTCAGGTTCCTTTCCTGGCAGAGGGTGGTCTTTCTGCGAGGCCATGGAAAGTTCTTGCGCAGAGAGCTCTCCATACCTGGTGCTGAGACTAGGAAGTGTCATGCTGTTTTCTTGGAAAATGCATTTGGATGCTATTTTCTAGAATAAACAAGTTTAAATGGTCAACAAATAAAATAGATTCCTCCCACTTCTCTACTTCCCCCATGTACTCATAATAAGTGGCTGAGGTGGAAAAAAAAAAGGTAAGTGGTTAATTCTCACTCCTGCAAATGGTCAAGAAAATTACAGAGCCAGCAAAATCAATTGTCAGGTTTAATAGTCCACAAACCCAAGGAATTCTGCACAGTACTCCCTGGGGTCTGGGTAGGTGTTTAATCTCTGAAGCTCTATACAGAGGAGGCATGTTGAAAACAAGAAGGTTTTGGTGGGGTCACGTGCTTCAGGAGGTTTGGTATCAACAGGAGGTGTGTGGTTTGTTTGCTCTCACGGCGGTTTTGGGCAGTAGCTCTGACCAGTGGCTTTGGTGGGAGGGGGTGGGGTGCTCCTGAGGCTGGTTTTATGCTGCTTTATGGGGAACTGAAGGGGCAGGTCCAGCTCTCCTTCCTCGGCATCCTTACGTAGGAAGAAGAATTTGGTTTATTACTTTGCCAGCCTGTTGTGAGAGCTCTCTGCAATAACAGATTCTTGAGGAAGTCCCTTGGGCTAAGCAGGGCAGGCCCTGTGTGCCGTGGGATTTACTTCATGTAGGATGTGATCCTGCAAGGAGCTCCTCCTGGCTGGACTTGGGTGACAGTGTGAGCCCCCCTGTCCCCACATGGTGCCTCCAACTGACCACAGAGAAAGGGTGCTCCCTGCTTTGGCCAGGATTGTGAGGCAGAGGAAATCAGGAGGCTTTAGCAGACACTTCCTCTGGGGATTTTGGCTGGTGGAGGAGGGAGAAAGGATCTTTCTCTTCACTGTGGGTCAGGTGGTGGGGTAATGAGGAGAACAGCCCTGATGTGCAGAAATGCTGCCTGTCAGAATGACTCCTCTGCAAATCTACTTAAAAATAATTTCCTGTGTGCCACCCTGAAATTCATCTGGCAATTAAATGATAAGGTTAATATGTTACATGCATGGAGGCTAGAAAATTTGGAGGTAGTGTTGCCATAGCAACTGTATCTCTGCCCTCCTGGGCATAGGCATCCCAGTGGGGTCAGCCAGGGCACGGTGCTGGGGGTGGGAAATGCCGCCAGCGTGGTAGCAAAGGGGTGGGAAAAGTCATAAAAATGTGAAAATAAACCCAACTCTTTCATCTCGGTCTGTGCCGTCGGTGGAAGAGCAGTAAAAGGTGAAGCTCCTCTCCATTATGTGTCAGAGGGAGCACTGCAGTGCTCGCCTCGGGGTGTGCCAGGGAGCCTGTGCCTCCAGGAGGGCAGCGCTCACTGCTGGGTTCAGCCTCGACAGGCTTCAGCTGCTCTCTGTTCTCTGGGCTGTATTGAGTGGGAAAAGATGCTTCAGTACAGCTCCAGGATCCTCCTACAGCTGGAATCCTAGTGCGTAAAGAAGACGCCTGCTCTGAAGAATATATACTCAAACAGTCAAATATACTGAATTAATACCATACCCAGAAGGGTTCTCTCGTTCTTCCACAAATTTTGAAGCCATTTAAGTCTGAGAACTACAGAGCATTTGCTTTTGTGCACATGTGTTTGTGAGCACTCCATTGGTGCCACGAGGCTGCGCATCCCTTCGGGAGGTGGCAGCTGAAGCTCTGCTCTCTCCCTGGGGCCTGTGACCAGGAGCAGTAGGGTGCCACCACCCCTGGGGACCACGAGTCCTCCTTCCTCATGTCTGCAGTGGCACTGCCTGTGGCTCTACCATGTCCAGGTTTTGTCAGTGCAGATGATTTTAGGCTGTCAGAAACCCCTGTGGTGAATGATACAGCTTCTCTTAGCTACAAAATATAAAAGGAATTTGGTGGGGAAATCAGAAATGATGGCTTGGCTTTCCCTGCTTTAATGAACTAAGTGTTCAAACCTCAGTAGTTTTGCAGAGATTACGATTCTTGTTTCAGTCTCCAAGCCTCACTCCTTAGTGATCTCCAAGTCTGTTGTTTTGCCTTTGTGAAAAGGTTTGGTTTTCTGTTGCTGTCTTCTCAGAATAGATCTGTGCTTAGGTATTACCACAAAGAACCAGGTAATTTTTTAAACTGAAAAAAAATGTCATCTGTTTGCTGGCAGATACCTCTCATCTGGGAAAGGCTCTTGGCTCATATGCTGGTTATCCCTGCTGAGATAAAGCGAGCAACTGGAGCAAATGAAGCACTTCTGAAGTGTGTAAGAGCTTCTTCCTGTAGTATGCAAACGAACTGCAAATAATCTGTGTTCCTGCAGGAAGTCCTTTATGAAAAGCAATGGGATGGAAAAGGAAATGGAGGGCCTTGGCACCAGCGAGATTATTTACGTGGAGGGCACTGTGCATTTGCTGTATGGTTGGGGTACGGTAATAGAAGTCTGCTTTCCATGGGATGTTGTGGCTCTTGGAGGCAGGAGATGAAAGACATAGAACGATAAAGTGGTACATCTCAGGGCGTTTTATTTTATATTAAAGCTTTTTTTTTTGTTTTTGCAGCAAATGCACACCAAATGTCAGAGGGAAAGCCTGTTGTGTTACCAGACTAACGTTAAAACATGCACAGAGATCATGCAATTGTGTTACTGTACTGAGATGTCATCCTAATATCACCTTGCTTTATTTGAATAAACTAAATGTATTTGGCAATGGTGTCATAAGAATTTGACATAAGAAATCTAGCACAGGTGCATGATGACCATGCCCTGAAAGGCAATGTTTATGGAGAAAGTGTTTTCTACACACCGTTGTTCAGTGCTGAAATATGTTTCTTCAATTTACATTCCTTTATTTCTAAGGGTGCGTAGTAACTTGGTGTAGCATTGGGAATTTGGGGCAGATATAACTTAAGCAGATTTATCTCACTACACACAATACTTTGTTGTTGGATGCAGCAGTAGTTGCCATAGCAACTGCAGGATCCCAAACTATTATGATACCTCCAAGAAACAGGTTGTCTTTTAAAAGAGCTGCAAGCATGTGAATTTGCATGTCAACTTTATTCTGCAATAGCCATAACTTTAGGGGATAAATTATATCTCCAAATGTGTGCATCTCTCCATGTGGGGTCTTCATGGTTTATTTTGATGATGATATTTTTTCGCTTTGCTGTAATTTTTTTCATCATAATATATTTTTTTTCCTGAGCTGATGGAATAGAATATATTTTAAACTGCTCATCATTATTAGTTCTATATACCATGATAGTGTCTAATGACTCTTACAAACTTTGAGATCTTCCTGCCACCACTTGAAAATAGAAAAAAACCAAGGAGAAGGTCAGTGGCAATTTTTTTCTCTCCAGTTGTTTTGTCATCAAATAATACATCCCAAATGGAGATGAACTTACCCTCCTAGCAGCCATGACCAAGGTGTGGTCCTTGTTTCACAACTGGATGAATTGCTCCGCTGAGGAGTTAACAGAGTTCTGTAAGACTGAAGATGAATCTGCTGAGAGGTGGGATGAGGTCTCATGTGTGGTTAGGAAAATAATGAACTAAGCCCCTGCAAGGAAAAATTTCATGGTAGGTGACAAAATAAAACATGGATTTTTTTTTTTGTAGCCATGTTGTGCTCCTGCAGACAAATCAATATAAATAAGCAGCTGTATCAGTGGCGGTTCACTCGTGTATAGTATTTGGCTCAGATGGTTTATTTTTGTGATTCCAGATTTATTTTCTTCCATTTCTTTTAGAAAGGTCTTGGTAATGTGTCCCAGCTCTTGAGAGAGTTGGGATTGTTGAGCCTGGAGAAGAGAAGGCTCCAGGGAGACCTTAGAGCCTCTTGCAGTGCCTAAAGTGGCTACAGAAGAGCTGGAGAGGGACTTTTTAGAAGGCAAGTGACAGGGAAAGGAGAATGGCTTCCAACAGCCAGAGGGCTGGGTAAGATGGGGTATTGGGAAGAAATCCTTCCCTGTGAGGGTGGGGAGGCCCTGGCACAGGTTGCCCAGAGAAGCTGTGGCTGCCCCATCCCTGAGAGTGTCCAGGGCCAGGTTGGATGCAGCAGCCTGGGATGGTGGAAGGTGTCCTTGCCCATGGCAGGAGGTTTCAACGAGATGATCTTTAAAGTTCCTTCCAACCCAAACCATTCTATGATTCTGTGAAGTCATGTTATGTATCAGTTGGGGAACTACAATGTGTGAAAATAAAAGAAATCAAGAAAGTTTCCCAGTTCCTGTTAATAACACATGCAGAGAATCTACACACATTCAGGTTAACTCTTAAGGGGTTCATTTTCTTAGAATTATTACTTGCTTTGTGAGGCAAAGAGTCTTAATTGTGGTCCAGGATGTCAGGGAATTCATTGAAGCAACAAAATGGTTTTGTCCTCAGACCACTTCCAAAGTGAGCCCAAGTCAAGGGGTTACAGACAGGAGTGTGTAAGGGGCTGATAAGAGGGTTGGTCTGTGGATCTCTCTGAGGAAAACAGCGATTCAAGTGATGACAAGCTGTTTGTTTGCATGATGGTTCAGGAGGCTTTGAAGGCTGGCTTGAAGACAAACAACGAAGGCACTTTGTAGATGGCTGCTGGGAGCTCTTCCTTGCAGGAGGGGCAGCAGGGGGAAAGCACAGAAGGGATTTTGTTTGAACACACAGAATATAGGCTGGGGGCATGTTGGGGAGCAGGAATTCTGTGTAAAACAGACCTTTATCAACTCTTCCTCTTATTCATCGAACTTGCTGTGAGGAGGAGTCTGTGGGTCTCCCCCAAAGGTGGCTGCATTTTGAAAAAGAGCCATGGTATTACTGACTTCAGTTGGGCTTTCCCAGTCTTGCTCCCTGATAAATCCCTGTCTTCTTATGTAAATGGCTGGCTCTTTTCCTTCTCCGGGGAAAGGGCTGGGATGCATGACGTGGAGAGCTGCCATACCTGCTGGGAATACCTCACCCAGAGACCTGTGCCAGGGCCTACACTGCCACCAACCAGCATTAACAGAATTGGGAATGAATTGTGGAAAGGTGGATGCTGAAAAACAGCCATTTTCTGGTTATTTAAGTCCAAGTGGTATCTGTGACTTGGGAATTCTGAGACCTACTTGCTGAGCATCTTTACAAGGAGTTTGTATATCTTTGCCAGCCTTAAGTGCTCAAAATTCGCGAGTTACACCTCAGAAAGTTCATGAGGATGGGTTTCTTTATTTTTTAAAAAAATTGCTGGATATATTGTTATGTTTATGAGCTTTTAGGTCCATCTGTGTTGCCTATTTCAAGGTTTCATTTGCAACTGAGAATTGGAGACTTGTTTTTATGGTACATGTTCTTTTTTTGTACAGAGCCTAGATTTGGGTGAGGCACGTGCCTGCAGCTTCTGAGGCTTCCTGGAAGCACCAGCTGCTGCAAGACTTGCGATGACCTGCAGGAGTGTGCAGTGCTGCTGGTACAAGGAGGCCCTTTCATACAGCATCCTTTGGGTCACTTGGGTATAAAATGTAGCCGAATTAGTCTTTTCTTCTCCCCAATGCTTGGGCAGGGTGGGAGGCTGATTTCTGATTGGTTTCAATATGGTGTTTGAAAACATGATTTTCTCTGAGTTTTACATGTAACCTGCCTATATTATTACTAGGTTCTTATTCCTCTTGTGTCTGCAGAAGTCTTCAGGATACCCTAAATATGTATGGTGGGAAATGGCCTGTTTGTAAATTAGTAACAAACTATAATAATTACTTTCTCCTTGAAATGCTAATCTGAAGCTTTGATGGCCACAAAATTCCCATGTAAAGCCACATAGATCTTCAGCTGCATTTGTTGGATCTATTTAGATCCCTGCCTGGTTTCTAAAAGAGGCAATAATGTCTGCGAACATCTCTGGCCACTTCCTCCCACACATTGCTTGGTGTGGGCTCCTGTTTGCTTGGATATCTATATACAGCACAACTGTAGGTGTGAGTTTTTGTGGTTTGACCAGTTTCCATAAGTTCAAGTTGCTAAGGATGACCACAATGATAATTTAATAGGAAATGCTGAGCTAGTGGAGAATTTTCTAGAAATATCTGCAAAGAAAATATTGAGCATTTGAAAATTCATGGGGAAAAATATACATTTTGAGGACTTGAAGCCATGAGAGGAAAAACAGTTTGTAAACTAGTACTAATCTTGGTCAGTGTTGTAGAAATTCATGTTTAATAATGATAAAAAAGTTAGTGGTGATATAAAAACTCTTGATTTGCAAATCTTGAAGTGATTCCATTGCTGTTCACTCTAAGTCCAAGGCTCTGTTTGACTCTTCTTCCTCGTGGACTACCCTAGTGTCATCTCTAGAAGGCGACTGGAAGACCTCAGGTCCAGCTCTGTCTCACAGCATTTCTGAAGATTTTTTTCTCCTGTGATCTGAAAGCACAATCCAAATGCAGACAGGCTGAGTCTAAGGCATGCTTCTCAACAGTCATCAGCCCTTTTCTGTGTGGTGGAGGAAACATAAGTGAAATGTAAAGTGTTGACTTTTCCTGGAGCATGTGAGGCATCGCTGGTCACGTGAGTCTCCTCTGCTGTCCCTAACTTTTACAGCTGGTGGCTGGATTATCTTTGCTTTCTCCTAATCCCTTTGAAAAATCTGAGTCAATTTTCTTTTGGCAGCCACTGCTGCTGCTGTTTCTCTAGCAGAAAGCCATTTCAATATCCCTATTACTGTTTTTTGGGCTCTGCCAGCTGGATGGAACTGGTGGAAAAGGCGTAACTGGGAGGAAGGAGGTGCCAGCAAGGGAGCGAAAGGAGAATGCTTGTGAGGAAAGCCATGTCGTCCTGCACCTTCATTCATTCCCTTGGCTGAGGTTTAGCAAGTTGCAAGAACGATGTGGGAGAGGGCAGTTGCTCACACAAACATCACTGTGCCAGGGGTTTTCACCCCTTCCTCTATATTTAACATCTGCTAGCAGGAGGAGCAGTTGTGAGGATGGAGATGCTGCTCTGCGAGCCGGTACAAAGGAGCCGGGGGTGGGGATGCCCCGGGATCGGTGACAGCTGCAGTCACCCTCGGAGCAAAGCAAACACTGGGAATAAAGGTCACAGAAGAAAGTGAGGATATCATCTTAAAGAGAACCTCTGCTGCACAGGATTGTCTCGTGCAGTGCTGCTGAGCATCTTGAAAAGCAAACCAATAGCATTAGGGTGGAGGAATTCCCACTGCATCCCCCTCCTCCTCGCCCCCTCACCTCTGCCTCGAGATCAAAAAGGCAGCAGCAGTGCAGCCTTCTGTCTGCAGGAGAACAGAGCCTGTGGAGGGAAGCTGCCACATGGGAAAGCTGCTCTCTGAAGATGCTTGAAAAATCAACAGTGGCACATCAGCACAGTGTGAGGTGGTTACCTGGGTCTTGAAGAGAAGGGGGAAAGGAGAAACCATGTGTGCTTGGGATAAGCAAGAGCCTGCCTTCCCTTCCTCTTGAATGGCAAAGTCCTCATTTCCATGTACTTATCAGACCTGGGATAGCATTTCTAGGAAGGGCAGTGTGGTAGAGGGAGATGCTGCATGCAGTGTAGTGCTTCAGGGATTACGTTTTGTCAGACTGTGCTGTTTTCTGAAGCCTAAAATGCCTCAGCACAAACCATCTTGCAGTTTGCCCTGGGGAGCAGGACGTTAATGGGATGTGCCAGCAGTCTTTTCGTATCTTGATCACGTGATGGAAAAGACTGAGAGAACTCGAGGTTTTTCTGTCCCCAAATTCTTGGCATTAACCTGACCTCTTTCTGTGCCTGACAAAATCTCTCTGTGGGTTGGTTTTAGTGTCACAAGGTGATAGTTAAGGAGACCAAAGTGGTGAACAGTTCCTGAAAGACACCCTGATGCCAGGTGCCTGAAAGGATGTGTACAGGGCTGTTTTTCCCTCCTTCTCTGTCTAGGTTTCCCAGGAAGCTGTTTTGCTGCACGTCTGGTGTTCCTGACCCACCGCATGGGAAGCCTTGAGTAATCCCACAGTGCTCTGAGCATGTTTGAGAAGTTTTGTATGACAAGATCGCTAAGTGTCCTGCCCTTTGCTCTGCCCCCTCTCGTGTTTGTCACATCTAATAATGGACAGAAATGTGGTGTGTGCCACTGAACACAGGGAATTTGTTTGTATTCCACGTTTGCCACAGCCTTTTAATTTGAGGAGGGAGCGTGGGAGCAGGGAATGGCTAAAAACACTTGTCTTTGGTAGCTCTCTGCTGCAGGCTAGATACAGTTCTTAGGGAGTGATGTGAACTTCAGCTGAAGTGTTGGGCTTTAGAGTGGCAGTCGTCTCTCAAGGGGCAGTCTTAAGTGCTTTAAAGCGCTGTATCTGTTTCAGTGGTCGGTGAAGGGTGTCTAGGATAGGCTGCTGTCTGTCTATGGCGTCTGGGGTAGGGGTATTGGGCACTGCAGTTTCCAATGAGGATATTGTCACATTTTATTTTGCACGGGAACTGCTGTAGAAAGGTCACTCAGGCTGTCCCCAGCCCTTAGCCTAGGTGGAGTGCTCATATGCTTTTTGTGAGCTGTGCTTGTGGTACTGCCAGGTACTGGGCTGCACTGCTGCAAGCAAAGTGGGCTTTTGTCTCTAATCTCAGTGTTGGTACATTCTGGGCTTGTTCCTTGGAGAGATCCCATCTAGTTAGGTAACAGTAATCAGGTGTAAAAGTGCAGGAGAATCCTAACTTTTGAAATCCTGATGAGTTTTCCATGCTTACATATTTGGTTGTTGAATGTGTGTATCTGATCCTGATTTCTGTGCACATGCTCTCTGTTCCTAGATGCACCAGATGTTGTTCCAACAACCACATCCCATCTTTTCTCCCTCCTTTTTATTCCTTTCTTGCATGTTCAAAACATGGTGAGTGAATAAATGCAGCACAGCAGGTCTTTGGGGAATGTGACCGTGTGAAGGCTCTTTCCTCAAGATATGTGAAACAAAACCAAAAATTAAAGAGGCCTTTAAACTGGTTCTGAAGTCATAGATGTTGCTAAGAATTTTTGGTGGTTTTTTATGAGGAGGAGGGGAGAAATTGAGACTTGCTTGGAAAGGGTGGAAAAGATGTGGGGGAGATAATTTGTGGCCAGTTTCAGTATTAGGCGTTTTGGCAGGCTGAGATTAAGATTAGGTTGAAAACTTCAATTGCCTTTATTGCCTAGTCCAAGGGAAGATGAGACTGGTATAGCTGGTGTGTTGGTGGGAGAGGAAGGCATGCATAAGAAATTATTTCCCATGTGAGGCCTCTTTTCCCTCCTTAGCCTGTATAACAGGAGCCCGGTCTGCTTTGGGATACATGTGGGCATTCAGCAGTCAGGGAACCTCCCACAAGGCAAATAAAGTCCCTGACATATCAGAAAGGCACCTGCCTTGTTCTGTAGACTTCGTTAGAAGTGTGAGATCTTAAACAAGACATGGAAATTCGGTGAATTGTGCCACTAGGACAACATTTCTGAGAAGTATCTGGTTCAGGATTGTACAGTGTCTAGCATGGGTGCTTTCTGGGACAGTTCCCCATCCAAGGCTTGGTTCCATTTGCTTTGTGTCAAGCCCCTTCCAGGAGCATATTGCAGAGATTTCTGGAATGATGGCAATCAGACAAGAGTGGGATCGTGGAGTGTGAGAGCTTTGTCAGCGAAGGAGCCCTGCTGACAGGGTAATTTCACTGCTGCTGGGAGCTGCCTAGCATTTCCAGAGGAAGTTTTGTGGATGTACTGGCTCTGTGCACAGGAGGAATGTCCTCTGGGATGGCTGAGGGCAGGATATGTGCCAGGATTAGTGCTGCTCATGGGTAAAACCTGATGGTTACTTATTATCCAGAATATTTTAATAATATCTTTAGGGTATTTTTTCTGAGGCATACATTTTTGGATGACTATTCTTATCTTTATTTATGTTTTCCTAAGCATTCCCAATATCCTTCTCACTTCCAGCTGGGAAATCGAAATACAACAAGCTTTTATATATTTATTTTTATTTTATTTTACCTCGTGTGGTTTTTGGCGGCTAACTTTGTTATCTCTGCTGCACTTTGTGTGCAAATGACTTCTGAAATCAAGCAGTTTAATTGCAGAAAGGAATAAACAGGAAAACACCAAGCCAAAGCACCAAAAATATATGGAAAAAGCCACCCATTTTACAGTGTCCATGAACATTCACTAATGCAACATTTGCCAAATGGGTGGGAAAATTGTTAGGGAATGTCATTTTGTGGTCCAAGCTAGGCATTACGAGCAGCTTCCCTTTCAGATTCATACCTTTCATCATCAGAACTGTCAGGCTCCAGGCAGAAGCTTCTGCAGTGGGCCAGCCTTAGTCATGGATAATCTGGCTTCTCATCAAACTGAGACTTTTTATTCCCCTGGATGATGTACTTTTTTTTTTCTCTTCAAGAGTTGGAGCGTTATTTTGGAATTTAAAGCCTTTCAATAAAGGGCAAGGGGAGGGAAAATTTAAAACTGTGAGGGTGATGAGGCACTGGAACATGCTGGCCTGAGAAGCTGTGGATGACCCGTCCCTGGAAGTGTTCAAGGCCAGGTGAGTGAAAGGTGGATATTTGTCATAGGCTGTACAGGGCAGAGCCCTGTACAGAGCAGAGCCCTGTGTAACTCAGGTCGGGCTGGAGAGGTGGAGGAAGCTGGTGCCAAATCTGCTCTCTGGTTTGAGTTGCATGTTGTCCAGTTCTTAACACTAATATATGATTACAGCCACCTTGTTGGTTTTGGTATTACCAGCAAAATGTGTCAGGCACTTTGTGGTAAGGTGATCTTGCTTTGACAAAATCTGTGGGGATTTTTTCAAACTGTGCTCTTTCTGCTCGGTGTTTCTGTGCCCTGTGGATGCACATGGACTATACTCTGTAAAATTATTCTAATGGTAAGTAGAGTGTGGATGGGATAAGGAAAGGAGGACTTTGAAGCAATGTGTTATAAGCTCATCAAAAGCTTGCAGCCTGATAAAGTTTCCATTAAAAAAAAAATAGGGTAAATTCCTGACATTTTTCTCCTATTTGGATGAAACTGTATCGACATTTTAACATTTTCTATGGTGACTGGAAAATCGTGTTGACCAAAGGAAATGGCCTAAGTATGATGGCATTGTTACTTTGGTAGGAAGGGAAGGAAAATGAACATTAAATCAAAATTATTGATACTGCAATCAGTATTGCTTCGAAGACTGTTGACCTAGTGCATCCGGAAAAGAAACTTGGAGAAAGACCTCTTACTTACAATTAACTCTCTGAATCTGTCTCTTACCAGTAGTTTGGGGAAGTAAAGCCAACAAGTGAGGGTGGCTGTTAGGCAGCCAGTTCCGATGTCCTGCTTTGATTGCACTGGTAATTGGGGTGCAGGAATGGGGCAGCCTTTCCCAGGGAGTTGTGTGACACCTTTGTGCACCTTTTTTTTTTTATAATACACTTCACCCTTTTGAAAAGTAGACAATTTTTTTTTTTTTTTTGAGAGGAAATACGGGTTTTTGGTTTGCATTTTGAAACTTGTCTTCTCTTCCAAAGGAAAACTTGGCACTGTGAACCTGTTAACTCCAGCAGGCATCCAACACGTGCTTTGGAGAAGGTGATTATTCTGTCACTGGGGCAGGTGTCTTTTCCTGTGAAGATTTTTGCTGCCATTAAGGAGTGATGTCCTAAAGGGGCTTGTATTTTTAGCAGCTGTGATTTATGTCCTGCGGGCTCTGTCTTTAAATCATGCCTCAAAGAGGGAGAGGTTATTTTACAGAGAAACCCATAAAGTAATATATGCTTCTGGTGTGACTTTCTTTAAAGCTGTGCATTAATTCCTGAGAACTGAGGTCAGCCTGCCTGTGCTGAGATCTGCAGAATGGCATTTCCATACTGGGGCTTATTTCATGCTGATATGAGAAGTGGGAGGTAATATTTACCATATGAAGATACATGGTACTATTAATAATAATGATAACATCCAACTGATGCTATTGCAGTGCATTTTAAAAATTATTCTTTTTTTCTTGTTCTCAGAGTACTTAAGATGACCTCCAATTTACAGGGAAAGTAATGGGAGTGCTAATGAGAATTCAGGTTTTGTAGGGATCAGTATCTGCCTCTGGTACCTGTACAAACTCTGGCTGCAACTTGGTGCAAAGCTGCTGGCTTTGGAGTTCTTGCTTTTGACCTGGAAAGGTACTTGCTCTGCTGGTCTGGAGACACCTCTGCAGGTTGGGGAACCCTCTGAATTTTCCTCTCTCTCCTCAGCTTCTGTAAGTAGCGGTGCAGATCAAACTGAGAGTGGAGAGCAGGTGGCCTGACTTCGCTGTAATATTTCCTCCACTCCCCGGTACTCCATGCAATGTCAGCATTTACAGCTCTCCACAGTCTGACCAGGACATAAACCTGCTTCCGTGGTGAAGATCTGTAGGTAAGTTGTAGACTAAAGCTTAGTGATGTGTACTTCTCAGTGGTGTTATCCTGGTGGTTCTGATTCAGCAAATAGAACTTAGTCCATGATGGGTTTAAGAAAATGGTGATCTTTCTCTGATGTTAAGACACATATGGAGGAGTAGAAGAAGGCTGTAATTTCTTTCGTGTGTAACTATGGAGGCATGATTTGGTATCAGATAATTGCTTTATAAATGAAGTTGTAAGAAACATTTAAATGTCAAGTACCCTTCATCTTGTTCATTCAAATGCAGAACATTTATGAGGATACTGTTAATAAAGCATCTTTGCCTCTCTGACAGAGACTGGACTTAGGTAGTGTATTTGGCAGTGGAAAGGACTAAAAGTGAGAAAAGGATGTTTTCAGTGAGTTACTTTGAATTTTTCTTGCATGCCCTTTTCTTTTAAGGGTTCTGTGAATTGCTCCAGCAAATTGCTGAGTATTAAAGGGAACGATGAACAGGGCCCTCTTTTTACAAAGACAAAGAAACAAAGATTTGAAGTTTTTTCAGATTGCTTCAGAAATAGCTTGATGAAGATGGACATTATAGCAAATGAAATATTTAACTAGAGTGACCCTCACTGAAGTGATGTCAAGGGTAGTAAGTAATACAATTGTCACATTGTATGTGATCACTCCTTTGTAAGCTACTGAGGCACAATTATTTTAAGTAAATTGAAATGTCTAATAGGGACAATGCTGTTTTTCTTTAGCTGAAAATAGTGACATCAAATACTTATTTAATCTTTAAAATGTTTCAGGTTTTTAACACCAAGACTGGATAATTTCACTCTTTTGGTTTTTTTCTTTCTAGCTAGTATCTTTGCTCCGAAGCTTTCTCAGGATACAAGTATTTACCAGTTTCATCTCAAATGATGAAGTTGTTAACCACTTAAGTTGATTATCTCCCTGAAAAGATTAAAGAGGTTTCATTTTTTGAATGGCACTCTTGAGATTTGGCTCAAGTGTTTGTGATTTGGAGTAGCTGCAAAATTGTTATAAGAAATACGGCTTGAGAAGAAGCTTCTAAAATACCCAGACATCCAGGAAGCAGTTTTAGGTCCTGAGTTTCTCTTGCTGATGCAGACAGCAAATATTGCACTCCTTGTCCTGGAGTGGCAGTATGGTCTTCTGCACAGCCCTTGGATTCTCCTTCTGTGTCCAGGAATATGTCAGGAAAAATGTCAGGCAGGTGCTGCATGTGTTCAGCACAGTCAGGGTTTGCTGTGAGAAGAGTCACTGAGAAAATGCTTGTGGCAGAGTCTTCCCCTCCAGCCGTGTTCTTAGGCCGTGCTGTCTGAAGGCCCTTTGGATGGGATTTGCAGGAGCTGAGCCTAGACACCTCTTCTCTCGGAACTCCGGACTTCGCTATTATGGGTGGCATCCCAAATCCTTCATCTTTAACTCTGATGTTCCACTGGATTATTGCATTTCAGCCTTTGAAAGATTTTATTCTTTTCATCAAACATGCACAAAAATATTGTTGAAAGTTCCACTCAGTGTCAAAGCTATCGGTGCTTCCAGTTTGCTGCCAGGGGTGCAGCCCAGAACTGCTTTAGATGGATGGAGGAAGATGCCCAATTACTAGTTAATTTTCTCCTTAGATGTTCAAAGATGAGTCCTCTTGTAGGATGTCAGCATAATTTAAAAAATATTTTTCTTAATTATTAATTATTCTAAAGCTCTGTTTGCTTATGAAACGGTTTTTACCCTTTTGAATCCGATTATTTACAAGTAACATGTTTAGCACAGGCTCTTGAGGGAACCAGTGCTGTAAGTCAAACACTGACTGGTGTTTTGGTGTTGGTCCAGTGCCCAGTGTCACTGCCTGTGAAATTGCCCGAAAACTCTTACAATAAATTTCCTGGATATACCCACAGTGAGCTGGAAAACAATGTTGTCTCACCGATGGATTTACCAGGGACTAACTTACCACACTGCCTTCCTTCCTTCGGCAGCAGGTATCAGAACTTTGAGCTGTGGCTGTAAAAGAAAGAAACATCACTGCCTGAGCTTGAAAAAAGGGAAAATCTTAGTGACAACCTTCATAGCATTTGATAGTTTCTTTCCTTAGGGGCCCCATCACCAGTGGAGAGGTGCAGTGCCAGTCTGTGGGGCAAGTTCTGTCACCACAGCAGAGTCCCTTGATGTCCTTCTGGGGACTCCATCTGAAGGAAGGACAGGAGCTGCTACATTTGCTCAATAGAAGGGATTTCCCTTTAAGCATCACCGGGAATGTGTGGACCAGCAGCTCTCCCTGAACCTTTGCCCTTGCATCATGGACCTTTTGTGATTCCTGTTTTCAAGTTAGCATGAAACTTGCGCGTCAGGTGGGAAGTCTCTTCCCTGATGAGTACTGAGCTGGCAGCTTCTGAGCTTTCGGTATCAGAAGCGAAGTTGCTGCTGACTGGCCAGACTTGGAGTGTCTCCTCTTTACCTGTGCACTGCCTGTGACAGCCCCCACAGAAGGGTCTGTGGGCTTTGTGTTACTCTGGCTACAAAGGCCAGTGCCTGACCTTGATGAGCTTAACAAACCCAGATCCTCTGGTATCTTAGTGTGACCCTGATTTAACAGGGCACTTCTAAGCCCTGCCATCCTGATTCTTACAATGTCCTGACTAATCAGATTAACCCCAGATCTCGAGCTTATTCTTTCTCCTCATAGGTAAAGAATACCATTTTTCCTGAGAGAGATTTTATTCAAATATCCATTTATGAACATGAGTTCAATAACTAAAAAACAGTTACAGTTTCACCCGAGAGAGATGAGCTATTAAGGTGGAAATTGTTAGACAGCAGTATCATTCGACTGAAGAGCAGTATATGCTGCTAGGTTCTGAGTTTTTTCCCTAAAGAAGTTGAAAACATGTCAGATTTCAGCCTGGATCCCTATTTATCCAGATGGAAGTCTCAGTCTTATGCTACCACAGATTTTGCAAGCTTTTCTTACAAGCGTGTTAAAGCTCTAGTGTTGCCATATTTCATTTGGCAATAATTATGTCCTTTGCCTCTCTTCTGGATAATATTTAGCTATTATTACTTGCTACTGTTCTGCTGGGAGCGCTAGTTTGCATTTAATTACGGATCACTTGCAAATAGCCTCTATGGCCCTGATTCAGCAAACACTCGGAGCAGGTGTGTAATTTTAAAGCATTTAAGTTCCGTGTAGCTCACATCCTCTGTTGTATTTTGTGCCTGGCATGCACTGATTACATGAACCCTAGGTCTGAAAAGTGTCTCCATGCAGGTAGGGACTGTTGCACGTTGTTCTGGCTCTGTGACCTTGCAGGAGTGACGAGGCTGCAGATTGCCACACGTGTTGTATCTTAAGGTATCACCTTAAATGGCTCTGAAACTGCACCTGGCAACCATTAGCATTAGACAGAACTCTGGGACTTTTAGACTTCTTAGAAGGGACAACAGCTTTTTGTCAGCTTAGGACAAAGTAGAACCCTCTATCTTGTGTGCTTCCTTGGCTCAGTATAAATTTTAGTAAGAATCTCTATACCAGAAGTAAAACTTGGCTAAATGACCTATCAGGCAGCAGGACGTGCCAGGCACATTCCCAATATTGTATAATTTAATTGGCTAGTTGGAAATGCATAATAAAATACAGGGTGTTTGAGTTATTACTTAGCTGCCTATGTAATTACTTCTGTTTAATATTTAATTGTGTTGATCTTTCTGTCTTGTCTTTGTTCCACACAGAAAATAGATCCCCCTTTTTGTCTATTCACAGGCACTGGGCTGCTGGGTAGAGGGCATTGCAGCTAATCTTCCTGATTGTTCAAATGTCACTGTAAAATATTTAGCATCTTGATAACTCCAAAGCTATCAAAACAGATTGGATGGTAACAATTAAAATTATGCTAACATCACTAAAACAGATATAACGGAGTGATGCTTGTTAAGCACTTAATGATCCCTTTCTCCAAGGAATTCCGTTTCAATTTCTTTATGCTGCCTGATTGCTTTACTGCATCCTGCAGGTTTTGTGCACTGCTGCTCTGTGTAATACATATTCAAACCCTTCTCTGAGCTCTCATCATGCCAATCAAGGATGCAAATGAAGTCTGTATGACTGTGTGATCAGAATTTCTTGTTTGCAAGCCCGTAAATAATGGAGTGAATAAGGATCTGATGTGTAACAGTATAAAAGTAATCAGACCTTGTATCTGGCTTCTAGTAAACATCAGCATGGCCCTGATCCAACCACTGCTGTAATCAATGGGAGGCTTTTATTGACTTTAATGGGAGTTGAATTAGGCCTTGTCTGAGGCTTGAAAATCCAGCTGCAGCTATTGGGGCTGATCCTTGGCTGGTCTAACCTGGCTTTGTGCTCCTGGAAATCAGACAGCTGATCTGCCTCACCCTGCTGAGGATGTGGCAGGCAGCACCCTACCCTGAACTGCTGTCACCCCACACACCCTCCAGCTTTCTGTGTGAGGGGAGCTTTGGGCTCTGCTTCACTCAGCTATTCACTTACGAGCTTAGACTGCTCTCTGAACAGTGTTTGAAATGTGTAATTATCTTTAGAAAAATGTTTTACTTGAAAGAGATTCTAATAATAATTATTTTGAACTTTAGTTTTTTGATATTTTCATTGTTTATAGAGGAACAATATCCATTCCTTTTGCTTTCCTTTGGCTGCAAGGGAAAAACGAGCCTAATTAGCAAAACCAAAAATAAACTAAGTTGATCAGAAAAGCAGTACTAACAAATTTGCAGACCTTCCCTTGCAAATGCTGATATGAAAAAATTATAAAGGTTTTATGAAGTGTCCTAGCTTTGGGGTTTTGTGGGGATGAATGGGTAGAGAAGACAGTAACTCTATGTGGATGAAAGGCTTTTAGAATGTAACTTTGTAGATCATCTATACTGTGGATCCCTTAGAGCTGTGATACCCTTCCTGTTTCTCAAGTACTACAATGAGTATAAAAGAGTGTAAAATTCTTTGAGCTGATTCTTATTCTGGCCTCTCTGTACAGAAAATATATCCTTTGGGAAGTCTTCCGGCCAGCTGAGCTCTCCAAGGATAAGCTTGAAAACATGTTAGATTGATGTTCTGGAGCAGCTCCAAGAAAGCTTGGCCCCTGTGTGATGGCAACTGCACCTACCCTGAAATTCAGGGAGGGAGATGTGTGCCTGCCACTGGCTGTGTGTGTGTTTATAGGCTCACTCCTCAACAGTGACAATCAGCAGAGCTGCTGCTTCCTCCAGCAGGGTGAGGGTGATTTATGCCAGCTGCAAATCTGGGTCTCCACATCCTGATGCATGCACAGGCACCACTGGTTGGTTTTTGCTGAGGTTTTTTTTTCTCACTTAAGTGTTTTTTCTGACAAAGGCAGTGGAAGCAGCTTGGATGCTGGTTTTTCAGCAACAGATTTGTCCTGTGTGTAGGGAAGTACTTGGCTGTGTTGGGAAGCAGGACACAAGCCCATGTCACCCCTCAGCAGGCTGGGTGGTGGCAGCACCGTGGCTCTTCTGCTCAGCCTGGGGTCAGCTGGGGCCAGTGCTTGGCCAGGTGACCGTCTGCCCGCAGGACACCTGTCCTGGTGTGCTCTGGACCCCACCCCCTGTGGACCCCACCAGCTTTTTCCGTGTTCCTGACAGACCTGTTTGCTTCTTTGTGACACAGCATTTGCTGAGGTTAGGGTGCCTTTATGGGGCCTGCTGGCAGTTCTGGTCCAGACTTGTGTAGAAAGAATCTCCTTCCAAAAGGTCTAAAAATGCCCTAAAGTTTTAAGATTCATAAGAGAAATCCCACTTCTATCTGGCCATTGAATGTTGCTGTGAATAAATGATCTGCTGCTCCAGTTTTCAACAGAAAGGCTTCTCTGCCTGGCACTACCAGGCTTATTCTCCTTTTCAGAGCTAAGCTGGAAAACGGAGGTTCTGCTAGTCTTTACAGAGTTTAATATCTCTTTTGTGTTGTGAAATCCTGTCTTTGGGGATGAGTTCCATAATAACCCCCTTTTGAAAATAATGTTTGCCACTTAGCTGTTTTCCATTTGGAGGTGTTTTATTTACAGTATATTAAAGGTAAAATGGTTTTTATTTTCCTATTTTCCCATGTTCTGTATTCATAGGCTTTAACATCTGCCTTCCATCCCCTTCCTGTGTTCATTCAACATCAAACCATGCAGGAATAAGTCAGGGCTCATCTTTCTGCCATGCTATGCTCTTCTTGATCATTTGACTGAAAAGTATTTGTAGGTGAAAACTCCCATGGCTTTTTCTTTTTCCTAAAGTGACTTTGGAGTTGCACCTTTTCTCTTTTGTTTAAGGGTTCCAGTTCATGATGATATTTAAGAAAAAAAGCTGAACTCAGCCAAAACACAGAAGAATTGAAGAGGCCCAGTCATCAGAGGGGAAGAATATAGTCTGACAAGTCTGCAGAGTAAGTAAGGTTGTAGAGATGTGTCACTTTATTTTAATTAAACATCTGTGCATTCTCACCCACTTGTGTTCTGCTGTTTTTCTGGTGAGTAGAAGGATTTCCTCAGATGATGTTTACTTTTTGTTCATTCATATTTGAGCTTACAAATTGTTTGAAAGCAATTTAACTTTTCACATAGAAATTTCATACAGGTGGAGGCTTTTCTGTGCTAGGGAAAATGTGAACAGAATTTACACTGCAGTGTTGAGTTTAAAGTCCTAGAATGTGGAAGCCTCCAGAACTGCCTATTGCCATTGTGTGGAGCAGTTCTTCCACCTGTTTATCTGCTCGTTTTCCATATCATTTTTTTCCCCAGCCTGATATTTTGTTGCCTCACATCTATTTCCTGAGGAGTTCATTCTTTCCCATCAGCTCCCAGTATCTGTTTGTCTTTCACCTCCTCGTGGGACTCTGCTTAGTCCCTCTCCCTGACCCAGTGTGTTTGGTCTTGCTCTGCCGCTGTTAAAAGTTCAGGCCACAAAGACTTTGCCCTTGTCATGTTCATGTGCAATTAGCACAGAGGGCCAGACAGGGCTGCAGCTCCGGCGGCTGCTCGGGGCGCTGGGAGCCCGGCCGGCGAGTTCAGGGGGGTTAGCGTTTGGGCACATCAGAGCCTTTCAGGGAGCGTAGCTTGCAAGTAATTTAGAATATTAGATGGACAAACATGTCATGATGAAGTCCTTAGGAGCCTGTAAGAAGCTGTTTTTACACAGCCGTTCCTGGTGTGTTGAGATTAAACGTCCTGTCAGAGGGGCGTGTGTACACTTCCAGGCAGGAGCTGACCTCTCCAGTAGCTGTAATTAGGAACAATTCTCAGATTTATATGATGAGTTTTATTTCACAGTGTGCCCATACAGTCCACACAGAGAAGAAGGGTTTTTTTCAAAAGTTGAACTTGTTCTCTCAGATGCAACTACATCTCCAGCTGTCTTCAGAATACCCTGCACTGTCTGTGAGAGCTGTAAAATAACTGCAAGCTTATAAATTCACCTTTTTGCAGTTATTAAATGTGCTTTACTCATTCCAGCCTGTTGCTGTGGAGACAGGTACAATATAGGAACCTTGGCACTATGACAGGCAATTAAAATACCAAGATGTTTAGCCATGTATGAGTATTTTCACACAGTGAGACCTCTAAGCTTAGCCTGCTGCTGACATTGTTAGTTATTGAATCAATTGCATGAGATGAGGTTGACAGGTGTAATTATATATTTCTGTGGTGATTATGTATGGCCTGTCATAGAGACCAACATGCCTGTAACTTTGCACTCATTTAGTAGTCATTTATTGGGTGAAGTATTGGAGTTGGCACGCCGTTTACAAGGGAAGGAAATGTAAAACAAAACAGAAGTCCATTTTGAAATATAATTGATTCATTAAACCATTTACCAATGCTTCATTTTCGGACATGGAAATATATCTTTCCACATTTCCTACAGATCTCTCAGCTATTTAAGTGTATTCTTGCACCCTGACTTTAACAAAAGAATAAAACTCATGCAATGAGTTAATGAGAACCTGGGTCTCAGGTCTTCAGCTGCCATATCCTGGGAGAAGTTATGGAACCATCTGAATACGGACCATTTAAAAATATTTGGCTTACTTGTTAAGAGCTCAAGCCCTTTCAAAATAACCTCCTTTCTATGCAAATACATCTGCACAATCTTCTTCTTTGTAGTAGCTGTTCTTCAAAATGTGTTAAAAATTATACAAATACTTTTTGAATTCATTGAAGTGAACTTGGGCTGGTGCTGGAATTCCTCATTTACTTTTCCAGATAAAAACTTTTCTGTGTAGTGACATCGCTCCAAACTTTGCTGTATTATTTCCCATGCAGTTCTCCCTGGTGTTTTGTGCCACCCCGATGATATGAATGAAAAGTCTCTGTTTCTCAAAGTGAGAGGAGGCAGAGAGAAATTAAATATTGCTCTCAATTTATTAAGAGGTCCTTGGACTTGGTTGAAGTCAAGCAAACAATTTGACTAATTTTCCTTTGCCACATCTCTCTGCAATACAACTATTGCCTTATTCACATAAATTTGTATGTGTAAGAGCTATCTGAGATGGGGTAAAAATAAATTTGGGTTAGTACCAACTTTTGCTTCATTTTAAAGATCAGACTGTCAGCATTTTTTACAATAGCAGTAGGTATGAGAGTAGTTCCTGCTTCAAGATGGGAGTCTCATTTTCTTATCATTGTGGGCTCCTGGTGGGGGTTTAGCCAAATGGTGAATATTTAGAAAACTGTCCTTTGGAATCAGTCATTAAACTGGGTTCAAATGCCAAATAGTGAATGCAAACCTAAACCTGGAAAGTTTCATCCCAAAGTTTGGAGGAACCTTTTTCCCCCAGTCTCATCTGCCTAGAACACATTGGTCGTAAGTTTTCCAGTAGGAAGCATTTGGGTTAATATCTGGCTTTCTAATCATGTGCTTGGAAGGTCAGCTTTTGTGGCTGTTCCAGAAAACTTTCCAAGCGTGCAGTAAAATGCATGCTGTTCCAAAAAAAATATCCTGAATAAAGTGATGTCTGGTGAATTGCATTTTTTTTCTCTATCACTAAGCTAGGGTTTGAGGGCTTTTTAAAATTATTATTATTTTTTATTTTCTTGTAATGAAATTCCATTCAAGTAGAAGAATATTTGATGTTGGAAGAGGTCTCTGGCGATCATCTCATCCAACCTCCCTGCTCAAAGGAGGGTAAACTGGAGCAGGTTGCCCAGGATCATGTCCAGTTGGGTTTGGAATATCTCCAAGGATGAGGAGAGTTCACTTTTTTAGGTGTCCTCTTCCAGTGATCAATCACTCTTAGGTAAAAGCTTCTTATGTTTAAATGATATTTGCTGTATTTCGCTGTGTTTGAAAGACGTTGCCTGTCTTTCTTTCACTAGACACCATGGAGGAGAGTCTGGCTCTGTCCTTTCCTCCTCCCATCCATTTATAAAAATGGCTAAGATCCTCTCCACGTGGAACAATCCCACTTCTCTCTGCTTTTTCTATCAGATGCTCCCTTGCACTCTCTGGGATGATATAGAGGAGAAATACCCATTTGCTATGTGACTGAGAAATCTGTTTTTGAGGGGGATGAAGAGAGGAGCAGGTTGGAGACGCTGTGGCAGAGCAGATGGTGGTGGGGGAGCTGCTGATGCGTTTCAGTGGAGCCCTTTAGAGCCAGGAGCTGCGTGCACAGTGAGGGTGGGATCAGTCATCTTTCGGACTGAGATGAGTTGGGAGCTCAGGGGCTGATGAATACCAATGCCCTAAGGCAGACCTGAAAATTTATAATAAGGAACTGTGATGGGCACGAGGCAAAAAGGAGTGGGGCATCGGATGGAGCTTCCTGGCATTGTTTGTCCTGCTCATTTCACTCACTCCAGCAACGTGCCTCCCCGGTGTTACGGCAAACTGCTTCCTCCGAGCAGCTTGGCTGCCTCTTCCCAGATGGACTGCACACCTCATTAGCAAAGAGGGGGTAATGTATTTTCCTAATCTGCAGTTTTAATGCCCTCCTGGATAGCCCTAAAACCAATGAAGCTCTGTGTGGAGGACAGGAAACAGAGCACAAGCCTTCACGGGCCAGTCAGGACCACATATCCCCTTGCTGCCATCCCAACACGGCCAGCTCAGAAGCAGCAGTGACATTTACTCAGGATAGGATCTGAGCAAAGGGGAGAATTTGCTTTTCCCATGTACACTTTTTTATTTTCATACACTATTTATTTCTGACTTTAAAGTAATTCTCTGTGTTTTATTCCAGCCTTGGCCATGTGGCTCCAACTGCTCCCATAACTCCTGTTGCTGATGTTCTAACATGATGCAGCCGTAAACTGGATCTTTCTTTTCTTCTAATGTACCCTTTTTAATTATCTAAAGACTAAACTTTTGAATACCTCATCTCATTTGCATGCTGGATTTGAGGCTAGAAAGCAAGTTTGCTTATTTAATATTTGCTTTGATTTGGTGATTAGTCATTGCTCCTAATTATCTTTTACCATTTCCACATGAGTGATCAGGAAATGAACAGCTGTCTCACACTTTCAGCAAGTTAGAAACAGCCTGACTATGGTATTTCCTTATTGACTTTTTACTTGCCCCCGTGCAGAATGTTTTAAGATGTTGCTTCTCTTGAGTCGCCCACCTCACAGCTTGAGTAATGCCACAGCTTTTAAAAATGTTTCCCTTCTGACTTGCAAGGTGATGAAGACAAGTAAAGTCATCCAGCATAAGAGGTATACATGAACAAAACATGAATTGAAGGCGTGGATCAAGTTACAATCCAAACAAGAAGAATATTAGAAGCAGTTCTGGAGACTGAGGAGACCAGTCCTGTGGCACACATCTGCAGTGAGAAATAATACCATCCTGGGATCCTGTGTGGTGTTTATACACTGATAGCAAAATCCTCTTAAAGTAAAAATAGATGTCGTGCTGCCCCTTTTTTTGCTGATGTTTTCCTTTTATCTTTTCATTCCTTTTCAAATTGTTAATGATTGTAAATCACTCCTCGCCACAGAAAGTGCTGTTTTCCAAGAGCAGTGATTTGATTCTTGTAATCTTATTTATTAGTTAAATTCAATAAGTGCCCAACCTATGCTCTAAATGCCTTTTAAAATACACTAATAAACAGGCCTTGATTGCTTTTTGATTGAATTGCAGATAATGATATTTATGTCAGCAGTGAGTTAAGTTAATCAGCCTTCCTACAGGGGCGTTTCCAGCTCAGACACTCCACTGTCGGGCTTCTTGCAGAAGTGAGATGAAGATGAGCATGATGGTGGCTTTCTCTGTACTCCTGCAACCTTGGGCTTTGGGGGCTTTGGCAGATTTGCTGCAATTGTTTGGCTGATACGAATGTTGTGGCAGGAGTTTATTTGTGCAAATAGTGTTGCAGAGTTGGACCAGAAACCGCTGGGGCTGGTGTAATTTGTGGTGCTGAGCAAAGAAAAGTGGTGTGCAGATCTCTTCACTTCATGTACTTTTTGTGCATGTTTTTAGACGTGAATCTTGGTTTCTTTGAAGTGGCATTTTGTCTTTAAGGGTTGGGATTTGGGCACTGCGAAGGTGGATTGGGGTCATCACTGGATGCAACGTGGCTGATTTTGCAGCACCTGAATGTGTACCTCGTTTCTGGTGGGTTTGAAGAGAGATTAGTAAAGAACTGAATGGAACTATGATGCTCCTGTCAGGGCTAGGAAAATACCCAAGAAATATCTTGCAAGACCTTTTGCTTAGCCAGCTGTAGTGCAACACAGCAAGAGGGAAGACACAGAAATTCCTCTGCTTTACACGAGTGTGTTTTAAAAGGCTCTTGGGCCTTCTCTGAGGCACAAGGCAGCATTTTCTGCTTGGGTGACACAATAGCCACAGAGTTGTCCAGAAACTGACATCTTTCGACCCACACTGGAGGTCAAAGCGAATCTAACACAGGCAGACCACATTCCACAAGGGTGATAATCGCTGGTGTTCGCGGCATGGGGTACGCTAATAGGAAAACAACTGTGATGTGGTGTGGCTTTCTAAATCTTACAGCTCCTGAAAGGTTACATCAGTTCCAAAGGAGAAGAAAGGAAGTACTTTGCAAATGTTGCTGCAGGAAGATTTTCCCTTAGTAGCCAAACTTAGATGCTTTCTTGTATTTATTTTATTGTTTTAGTCAGTGTATTAATGACATGATGTTGCTTATAAAATCTGTTGCTAGCCAGTTGCTTCTGTCTATTTGAAAACTTTAAGTAATTTAAAATCAAAGGGAATCTTTGTTTAACTGGCAAAGAGCAGAAGGATGAACTCTTAACATCACCCTGTTACATCCCGAGCTGAAGTGGGAAGGCAGCTTACAGTCGCATGGGCTCGTGTCTGAGCTGGGAGTAGGCTGCTGCTGTCTCTGTGTTCCACTGATGATACCTCTTAATCCATCTTTTGAACTGACTGATAATGCAGCAAACCCTGTCACAGCCTGTAGGTGACATAATACTATTCTTGCAATTTGTGCTCCTCAGCAAAGGTGACCCCCAGGTAAGACCAAACTTTTTAGTTTCCAGGCTGAAGTTTTAGCTGCGTCTCTGACTTGCTGTGAACTGAAAGTGCTGCCCACCTACTTCTGATTTAAGGGCTGGTGACTTCCACTTCGGATGGTTTGGATGTGATAGCAAAAGGCCAATGCATTCTTACAGCTGCCTTGTCTTGCTGGGGTGTAATTGGACTAGTTTTTAAGTGGTTCAGATGTCAGCTGGGTGTGGGCTGAAGTTCACTGCCACGATTTATTTCAACGGTTTTCAGACCTGGGCTTCTGGGCCTTGTTTATATATTGANTTTTTTTTTTTTTTTAGTGTATTCACAGTTGATTCAAAGATCTGGGGGGAACTGCTGGGAGATGTGACCTCTGAAGCCCTGATTCTGTGTACCTCAACGTAGCAGAGCTGGAAGGATTTGTCCTAAAGGTTGGGAAGAGTATTTCTCAGGGCCAATGCTTAGTGCTCCTCTTAGCTTCCTACAAACTGCAAGTTAGGAAATCTGAGCACTTTTATTTCTAATGTGTTTTTCTCATTTGACTTGAAAATATTACTATGGATGTTCTGACTAGCCACTCTACTCTTTTAAATTGTTTTCCTCTAAAAGAAAAGGGAGCTTTTAACATGCCCTCATGTGGCTCTGATTTACACTAGAATTTGCAAATCAAGGCTGGTGTGACTCTTATCTACTGCTGTGCTCCCCCTGGGTGCTTCTCATCAGCAGATGTGGCATGGAAAGATCTGGTGCCTCTACTTGAGGGCAGCAATGAATGGCAGCAGAGGTGGTTGTGATCTGCCACCAGTCTATTCTTATTTAGAGACAGTCTTTACAAACATCATAATTGCAAAATACTATTTTTAAAGAGAGAAACAAATATTCAAAAGACAGATAAGATAGTCTAATAGAAAACAAAAATGAAACTTAGTTCTGTTTTATATCTGTCTGTTGAAAATTGTACTCACAACTTTTAAATTCTTTTGAAACAGAGAAATCAATATGCCAGGCTAAGGATAATCCTAGAGGTACACAACTCTGGGGATACTCCTGGTGGTTGCATCCCTTACCTCTTCAGTTAAGCCTGGAGCTACACACCATGACTTCTCCCAGCATAGCTTGGACCTTCTCTGATCAGTACATAAACATTTTGGTTGGGAAAAAAACCATCTAAAACTTCAGAGATTTCTATCCATGTTGTGTAAATAGAAATGAAATATTTTTCACATTATTGCTTTTAACTGCTATGGTGAGAAGTGCTTCCAGAATCAGAGGGCAGAATCTAACACATGACATGGGGTTTGTTTTGTCTTTCTCTTTTCAAAATTACTTAGATAGTTGCAGGGAATGACTGAAGGAATGCAAATTAATGGAAACAATATATATTGCATGTGGCTTAATGTACCTGTAGGCTCCTTTTTGAGGAGTGAGAGCTAAATAAAGTTTGTGTAAAGCACCCAGTGGAGAAGCCCCCATGCTCCTTTTGGGATCACATGCCTGCTGCCTCGTGCTGCTCAGTGAGGTGAGGGGTGTCGGGGTCCTGCAGTAACCCAGCAGCTCAGGAGCTGCTCAGGGCTCTGCTCTGGCTGCACAACCGGGTGGTTTTGCCTTGTCCTAATCCTGCCTTGCCCAAAATGAGCCCAGCCACATCAGCAGAGCAATCAGCAAGGTAAGAGCTGTGTTATCCAGGAGCTCGGATGTTGGGGCGGTGGAAGCGACAATGTGTGACTTGTGTAAGGTCTGGGGCTGCTTTGATTTTTTTTTTTTTTTCCCTACGAAGAAAGAGAACTCCCTTTGAAATGTTTTTTTTTTCTCAAAAGGATACTAAAATCCAGCACTATCTCTGTGTGATCAGCAGCCACAGTAGCTTTGGTACCAAGTTCTGATGAAAAACATATTCCATTGCAACTGATCCACTACTAGAAATGTGAATCATATCTCTTTCTACCAGTGGTTTTTCATACCATTTCTGGCTCTGCATAGTATTATCTTGTTTGACAAATACCCTGAGATTGTATGAAATGAATGCATTATGGCATTTGTGGTGCAGCTCTTAGGAAATAAAAAGCATATTTCTGGATCCTCCTTTTGCACGTGCAAAGCACGGGCCTAGATATGGACAGATGAGCACGTCGCATTGGCATGTGCCTTACACACGCACGTGCAACTTGATTAAAGGCTAATTACCTGCCACGAGTGTGTGCCTTGAGGGGTGTGTTTCCACTGCACAGTGATGGAGCGTGAGGAGGGTGCTCTTCCCTCTGCTCTCCTCATTGCTCTGGAGGTGTCTGCGTTGCTGATGCTGCTCAGCACACTGGTAGGGCCAAGTGCTGCACATCCTCTGCTTCCTTCTGCCTTTTCTGGTCTCTGGATGGACTGTGGTGCTTTCTTTTCCTTCTCTGCTGTGATAGGGGCAGATGACACGAATTCATAGGTGGGGATGGTGAACGGCCATGCTCTAAGTGACCTGGTGGCGTTCTTCACATGGAGAGGTTTTGGTGCTGTCTAGGCCAGCCAGTTGGATTTGGTGATTGCCTTTGGATCTAGTGGTCTTGTGCACTTTGTTTGTTTGCCCCTGTAAACCTGTACAGCCATGCGTGTCTGACTGGACTGTCATGGCTTTATCTTTATTATAAACCAATTAACTGTGGCAACCTTGAAGGGCTTTCTGTTCTCTTTTTTCTCTGAGCTTTTTCAGCATGGTCGACTTTAACTTTCCTTACAGGCTGACCTAAAATGCCATCATATGTCACTGATGCTTGATCATAGTTTTGGCCAATAACAATGGTGAGTGTTCTTGCATCTCGAGGAAAAACACACAGGAGATGGCAAAACACCCACTGACTGCAGTTTCCAGGTGAGTGAGGGCTGTATATGCCCACTAGGTCTATGCTCTGCTCAAACTTTGGAAGACCTCTGAGGCATCCAGCTGGCAATGATGATGCTGGCACTGAAGGACAGGCTTTATTCAATTTGCACTTTAGAGTTCAATGGTAGATACGTGTTTTGATGATTTTTTGTTTTTCTTTTCTGTCAGATACGTAAATCTTCAGTTAATTCTACTTCCATCCATTTAAAGGTTTATGGAGTTGCTCAAAGCTTACAGTCTGTTTATGGTGTTGTGGTGATGTAGGTTGTATCTCCCCATCCCTGTCTCTGCCTTCATACCTAATTAGGTAATTGTTTCTAATTGTTCAAGCATCTTCAAGTTCTAAATTTCCCTGCTTTCACAGTAACTGTAAGAGCATTTACAAATAGAAAACGTATTGCTTAATCACTCGACTTGGGAGTTCTTGGAAGAAAAGGCATCTTGCTGTGGTGCGGCTCAGGACCAACATCCACCACGTTAACTGTGAACAGGATCCCCCAAGGCCTGTGCAATATTCTTGTAGCACAAGTCCAGGCTACAACAAAGCATAGATAATTGTGTCATTTAAATGAGAGTCCAGGTTGGAGAATTTCATCCAGCTAATCTGTTGATCTTACTCTACTGTTTTTGTGACAAAGATTATTTTGTATTATCATATATGTTGAAGATCCTAAAAGTTGTTTTGTTCCTCCTATGTGTAGTGGATGCAAACTTTTAAATATGAGTTAACCTGCCTGGTTTTCAGTGCTTTCTAACAAAACAGAAGGAGGAGATGTTTGTGGATGACTAGAGCTTATCAAGGCTCTTTATAGCTGCCTGAAAACAGAGGCCAAAATATCCTTGTTTTTCATCTTATGTTTATTAATTTTATATCTATTATTTATTTTTGCTTATCCTCCATATGTAGCTGACTTTACATATCTTCTTATAAATAATCAGCATTTTGGGGGCTGTTTTTGTTTGTCTGTTTGCTTTTCTGTTATAAAAGTTGTGGTAGTTTTAAATATTTTCTGAGCCAAAGGTCTTATTTAACTTTGTGACCTAGGTGCAATTTAAAGTGAATTATGATATCCTGTGACTTCTTAGATTTTGGCTCACAGTCTTTAGATGCTTTCATTCCCACACCTGCCATCCATTAGGAGACCTCCTTCTGTGATCTTTCATCATTCAGAATATATGATGATTTTCTTAAACACTTGAGCTAATTGGGAGTGACTCTTGCTTTAAAATATATGGCAGTATTTGCAAATAGCAGACGTTGGGCAGGCTTGAAATAAATATATGCAATTTGGCAGGAATTGTTAAAAAATGCGAAGCCACTGAACATTTCAATGGTTTACAAAAGGAGCCTGTTGTACACAGGACAGACCAAGCAGACCCTGCTCCTTGAAGAGCTTGCTGGGACAGTCTCAAATGCTCTTCATTGCAAGAGAGATCTGTTGATGCCAGGCCTTGTCCTTCAGCCTACTACCTGCCTCCACACTCAATAGCAAAGTACACCGATTACCGTGTTTGATGAAAGATCATCATTTTTGTGTAGTATAAATAAATCCCTCCTAATGTAAGGTCCCAATTACCGAGCACACTGCTCTGCAGAGCAGCTTGAAGAGATGGAAATGGCTTTGGGCCCTTTAAAATCAAGGGAGAAGTGAGAACACATGAGTCCCACAAAGGTTTTTATGAATTGAAACAGCTGCACATGCCCTCTCCTGGTCTTCCTTGTTGTAAGCCAAACCCAGTATTCATTGTTTTTATACTTTCTCATAACCTGACTTGAATTTCTGTAGTCACGCGAGAGTTCTTTCAGAACCATAAGTGGATGATTGGAAACCCCAAAATTAAAAGAAAGGCACAGTTTTGGTTAGAGCAGTGGTATCTCACTCAGTGTGAACTCAGTGTGCTAAAAAAACCCCGTGAAGAGGTGAACCATAACATCTGTCATGCCTGGGCAGAAAATTCTGAGTCGAGCATTGAATTGCACCCTTAAATCTGATGTGGGCTTAGGCCAGAGTTTGAATCTCTAATGGGCTATATTGCTTTGTAGGTGTGACCTTTTTCAAATGCCACAGGACACTGAGAATGCCACCATTCCCTGCTGGATTTTCCTTGGAGATTTTTATTGTTAGCTTTAAGGAATAAGATCTGGGAAAAGAAATCTTATTTAAAGTTTATGAAGGTTCAGGCCAGTCTAAAATAGAATTGTGAAGAGGATCAGGTAGCTGCTAACAGAATAGAAAGCATGTCTTTTATTCACTAGGCACCAATGTAACACATTTTTTGGAAGGTGACTTTGACCCAGTAACTATTATGGGCTCTCTTGTGAAGGAGTATTTATGGAGTCTTAAATGCTTATATAATTTGGCTGCTGTACACACAAACTGATTCCTCGTGCTAAAAAAAATCTTTGAATTTTATTCATGGTTAAAGTGCTGCTCCCTGATCAGATGTTCCTTCAGCCCCCATGAACACGGGGTTCCCTATGAGAAGTCATAAATATATTTATCATTTTTCGCTTTCTTATGGGAAGAGTCATTAACCTGGTTACTATTGAAGCCAAAACCTACAAAACTTTTTCAATTGGTTGAAACAATAATAAGTGTTTCACGAATAACTAACTTGTGTCTACACCAGATGAAAAAGAAGCTGAAGACTGAAACCACAGAACAAAAATATTTTTATTGGAAAAAATAGCTGATACTAGGAAAGAGCTTATTGGAAAAAATTGCTCAAGTGGTGATTTGTTGAAAGTGAAGTGCACAGAACTAGGAAGTAAAGTTGGTAAAGTGAAAAAAAGCTGCTAAAACTGATGAGATCCCAAACGTATTTGCTGTGCTGTAGCTGATGGTCCAGAGGTGTTTCTCCTGTGACTCCAGCTATGGAAAAAGTCCTTCAGTAAAACACATGGTGCTTTCTACCAGCAAAGGAGCAAATCCATTTTGTGAGTTGACTGTAATGAAGTCCAGTGACTGCTCCATAACCGGGAAAGACTTTAAAGCTTGAGTGATAAACAGTGATAAATGTGTGTTTTTAGCAGATGTATTTATTTGGTCCATGTCTTACTGGGGTGCTGCTTTGGGCAGCCCTTGGCAGCAGAGCTGGTTGCATGTGCCACAAATGGGAAGGTGTTCAGGGGAAGGCACCACCCCAGACCAAACCAAAATCCTGGAGGTTCCCAGGACAGTCCCGTCACTCCAGCCTGGCTCAGCAAATCCTGGCTGTCCTATGAGAACAGCTGGGATAGCTTGAGGATGCATCCTCTTTACAAGGCATTAGCCTTGTTCATGGCTGAATAAACACTTTGGGTACGTCTAGGGCGTGTTACAGTTGTTAACAAGAGGCACCCCCAAGCTGTGCAGTGGCTTCACACCAGGATTTCCCATGATCAGAGCTTCTGCTCTTGTTTACAAGGTTGCTCAGAGCGGTGAGTTGGCCCCGTTGGAAAGGGGCACAATGGACCTGAGCATGGCTCTTCCCCTCAAAGGAGCTGTGTCCACATCCCTGAGAGCATTTTGGTACCTGGTTTCGTGAGGAGCTAAGTGCAGTTGTGTTCTCTTTGGCCTTTCTGTGCCACAGCTCTGTGTGATGAGAGGGAATGTGAGGAGGGCAGCAGCACATTGCTGCTTGCAAGGGCTGCAAGAAGAGAAATAAAAATGCTAAAAAATTAGGGGATGTCTCAGTTTATGTTGGTGTACCTGAGGTACCCAGATGGCTGGTTTCATTGTATTGTGAGATCTGACAAATTTGCTGGAAGAGAGGGTAACACAAAATGCAGTGTGAAGTCATTTAAGAGGTGCCAGAGGCAAGAGCTAATGTGGGTGATTCTCTTGTCTGGTTCTTGCTCAGGTCAGCACCAGATGCAAGCTCTGTACGAGCCCAGAGCATCCTGAAGCTGTGTTGAGATCAGAGAACCAAAATTTAAGTCTATTTCCAAAACATAATTTGCATTAATTTTCAGACCAACTTTTGTCTTCCTGTAGGAGCTCCTTGGCCTCCTAAAGACAAAAAGAGCAAAAGGCAGGAGAACTGAAATGGGATGTGGGCACAGAAGAACAAAACAGCTGCACAGGGTTGGGAGAGCAGCTTTCAAAGGCTGATTCTGCAGTTTGGGGAAATGAAGGTGTCAAATCTGTAACCTTTTATGTCATTGGGATGAACCATAATGAGTCAAGTCTCTTTCACAGGAGGGCAAACTGAGCAGCTCTGTCTGGCTTCCAGCCACTTTTGGCCATGACAGCTTTTAGGAGAGCAGCTGACAAATCATCGCAGTCCTGTGGTGGGGTAACAGGAGAGACTCCCTGGGTTTGAAGCTTAAGTAACTCACGTATGAAACACTATCTGCATAGCTGAAACCTTCTCAGAGTTGTGATGTGATCACTTTGAGCCTGGTACTGTGCAAGAAAAACAGCTGCTCCGTATTTTGTTAGTGGTGCTTTGACACGTATTTGGGACAGATCTCAGCAAGTGCGGGACCCGGCTTGCTTTGCGCTGCTTCTTTTTGGGATTCCTGTCCTGTATGCTCAACAGATTTAAAACAAGGCATCAAAATGGGACGTCTTCCCCTTTTGCTTGCACATTTCTTTTCGAAAAGGATGCTGACCAAATGTTCTTCATTCTAAAACACACGGAGAGCTGCCTGAGATGACAAACACAGGCTAGGGATACCAGGGAATGGGAGAGCTTGGGCTGTCTAGAAAATAATCAGCCTCCTTGAGAGGAGGGTACTTACATCAGTAATTCTTGTGCTCTGAGTCTAAAGAAAACGTGTGCTGCTCTTTCTCTATCTTGCCCTCTCTCCTTGCGTGCTTTTAAAAAAAAAAGAAAAAAGTAATTGTTAATAGTTTAAAACAGGTTTTAAGCCAAAACTTTTAAGAGCTGCAAACAGACTTCCTGGCAGGTTTTCAGATCTCTCATGGCAATCGAAAGCAGCTGATGCATGTTTTGCAATCTATTTGCAGACTGCCAGAACTTATGACTCAATTAATAAAACAAATGTGCCTATCAACTACAGCATAACCCTTTTGACCTTAATGAAGTCTTAAATCTTTAGCGAATTTGTTTCAAGATTTCAAATGTACACACAGCTAATATTTGCACTTGCTTGCGTGATGGTTTATTGCCTTGCCATGCTGCTAGTGTAGCCCTTGCTAAACTTCTGACCCTCGCCTGCACACACCCTTTCCAGATGACTGGCAATTTGGAAAACCTCATAAGACAAAAGGTTACATTTCTGTGCCCTGTTACTTGATATAACTTCTGACTAATTGATGTGTAGGACAGGGCAAGCTGCTCCCACTCCTTCCACAGCAGAAACACTGGTGGCACAGGAGGTTTTGCCATCGCTGTATGCAGGACCACTTTCCTCCTCATGGAGCAGAATGAGTACAGGGTCCCATCCCCTGTCCTGGGCAGGCTGGCAGGAGATGTCTGGCACTCTAAAGGACAGTATGCTTGATCCCCAGCTTTGCACAGTTTTCTGGAGCAGGGTGACCACAATATTTTAAGTCCCTGTGAGAATATTCCCTGTCAGCTGTGATATTTCTGAGTTTGCAGCCCAGTCTCCAAACTGCTTCTTTGGCTAGTGGAGGGATCTCATTCTAGCTATGAGTGCTCAGCAAGCAGAAGGTGAGGAACACCACCGGTGTTCTCTCTGTGCCACCCGAGTCCCAAAGCCGTGTCAGTGCACAGTGCCGAGGAGGAGAGGTTGGTGGGGCTGTTTCTTCAGAGCCAGACAAACTTCCAGCAGGAGAGGGTGTGAAGGTTTGTGCTTCCCCAGCTGCCCCTCAGCCTTTCTCTCCTGTGCCTGCGGAGCAGAGCAATGACTGTAGCCTCCTTAGGGACACTGCTGCCAGTCCTCAGGGCAGCAGAGGACATCTGAAGGGGAACGTGGGTGTGTTTGCTCCACGGCCTCTTCAGGTGGAGGGTTTGTATGAACTTCTGGAAGACAACTTAATAACTGAGTAGTCAACGTCAACACAGACCATTAAAATCTGAATTGTGGAGTATCCATTCTCTCAAGGACTTTAATGAAGAGAAAGGCATTGCTTCCCAGGAGAGCTGAGCAGGCTGGCACAGAAAATTGAGTGTAACAACACTGCTGTCTGCGTTTTCCTTTGTCTCTTGCTGCTTATGGCAAGTGCTCTCCTTGCAAATCTTCCGCCCTAACTTCTTCGCAAATGCATAGAATGGTTCAGCTTGCCAGGGATACTCACAGCCCTGTCAGGTAACTCACTGAGCTCAGTATATAGTTTTCTTGTTTAACTTGTTAGACTGCTTAAAACTACTTTTACAAATATGAATTAGCTTTGTTTTCAGATCATAAGAGCATTTGAATAGTCTATTAGAGGGAGAGAGGTGATTTAAGGATTGAAGGGGAACCTACATGAGTTTCAATACTGTGACCGAGTTGTTTCATTGTTTTGATTTAAATCTCGTTCTTGGCTTCATTTTCTGCATGGATTGAGTTGAGGGTACAGCTCTCATAGGTTCAAGCAGACCTGGGGAGGTTGGGTGAGTTTGATGCAGATTTAGTCTTCCAGGCTTGCTGAAACCAACATCTTGCAGTGTCCTTCCCTCCTTTTGTTAAGGAAGAAGAGGCCGGGCAGTTTCCTATGGAAATCTTCCTCCAGTGCATTCTTCTGGAGGGTGACAGAGTTTCAGGAGACCGAGTTTGTGCCCCAGGCAATGACTCATTAGGCAAAAGAAACTTTTCTCCCTTGGCTGTTACTCACTCCCTTCTGGCCAAACGGGGTGAGCTCCATCGCTCAGTGCGTGGCTGGGTAAGGGCGGGTGAGGGTAGCAACCCTCCCTAAATATCCCCTTCTGGAAGGGACTTCTCTGGGATTTCCCAGGGGCGAGAGGGGAAAGGCAACAAAGGGCACATCCGCCCCTCATCCTGCTCACCTCAGCATCTGAGGCTGTACCAGGTTCTGGGGGAGAAACAGAGGTGTCCAAGCTGGCAGGCAATGCATCCGAGGACCTGGGGGAGTTTGTCTTAGGCTGTGCAGCATTTTTTTATGTCACTGTTTTGTCCTAAATCATAAAAACAGCATAAGCAGCAGAGATGGCTCAGCACCCCATAAAGCCAGGAAATAGGTGTCTGAGAGTCTGCTCAGAGTCTGCAGAATTTGTTTCTTTCTGAGCAAAGTGGGGAAAAATAGAAAGTTTCAGAAACATAAAATTTAAAAAAAAATAATTATTATTTTTATTTTACTGAAAGAACAGTCTGATTTTGAGACAGGAAGAGAGGGACGCTTAGGAGGTAAAACAAGGAGATTAACTTACTCTTTTACATTGTTTTCTAGGAAAATGAGAATTATGGTTATCCAGTACATATGCAGATCATACTGTAATTCAGATCTGACAGGACTTAATGTTTGTACAAACCCCACTCCTCCTCTGTCCTCCTCCTCAGTATATTTTGAATGACAGAACCAAACTCATATGCATTTTAGCGAGACTGGAGTGGTTTCCAAGCCACCAGATTTCTGTATGTTTTCATTTAAAAAAGCGACACACCGTATAATTTGATTTGATATTTATTATTATACATATTACTTTAAAATAAAGAAAACAATACAAATAATGGAGGCGAAGTTAATTTCCATGCGCGTTGGGAGCACCGCGATTGCCCGGAGTGTCCCGGGCTCCCGCGGGTGAGCAGCGCCCGCTCCTGCCGGCCCCGCTCCCGAGCCCCTCTCCCTCCGCCGCGCCTCTTGCTTCACTCCTGCCGGTGCTTTGTGTTGGTTCTGTGGGGTTTTTGTTTGTTTTCGTTTGAGTTTTTGTTTGTTTGTTTTAATTTTAAAGGTAGAAGCGGCCAGAGCAGGGGACCGAATGCTCATTGTGAGATGTTACACAGTTCAACTCATGCTAGTCCCAGATCATTCTTGCTTAGCTCTGAAATGGGAACAATAACCATTATCTTTTCTCTTTTAGCTCCTTAGCAGCTTTGACTATAAGCCCTTTGGATCTCATAAATAGATGTACACTACCAAGCACAGTGCCTGGCAATTCCAGCTGGGGGCTCCCAACAGTCTGGTAATTAAAATATAAACATTGTAGTGCAAGAGATTTATTATATTGTCTTAAGCAGTTAAAACCTTGAGATAGCTTAGAGGGAAGGGCTGAAGTATAAAATTAAATCACTGCTTTTCAGACACAGTAAGTCCAATGAGTCCTGCCAGTTGTAACCTTCTAGAGGTGTTTGCCTGGAAACTCCCTGAGCAACTCACTGCTTCATTTTTATGAGTTATGGTTTCCAGCAATCCTGAGCTCCTCTTGAAAGCAGACTTGCAGTAATTTATGTGTGTCTGTGGGGCTGATAATTATAAATTTAAAGCGGTATTTTACAAACTAAACAACTACTTAAAAAATATTCCCATAACTCTATATTTAAAACAAAAAAAGAGTCCCCTGAACTCTGTATTAAAAAAAAAAAAAGTAAAAAGTCAAGCTTGATCCATAAGCTGACAATAGTAAGGAAATTCAGACATGAGCAGGGAAGTGTTCCATATGTTCTCCAATACCTAGGCACAACTGGGTGCCTCTTTAATGATGAGCTGAATGCTCCCTGTTGTGCCTAGGTACTGCAGAACATATGGCCTGTTTTCCCCCTTAACTGTGAATTTCCTTGCTTTTGTCAGTAGGTGTCTTAACTCTGTTGTGTATTAATATAGTGTTTGTGCCTCTGAGCACAGCCCAAATTTGATCTTAGGCAAATAGGAGGGTGGATACAGCTGTTTAATATCTCATATTCTTCCTGAAACTATATTTCAATACATAATCTATATCTATATAAACACACCTTGTAATTGTTAATCAGGACCCTCAGAGTTTAAAAATCATTCCGCTGTGCTCCAAACTTAGCATGGATGATAAATGACTGTTTAGTTGCCAATATAGCACAATATTTCAATTTCCTGCCTTCACAGAGGTATTTCAAAGGTTGAATGGAGTTCATACTCACAGTATGGGTTGCCTAGAACTCTATGATCTCTTGCTGGCAAACTTTAACCAAAACCTTTTCAATTAACTGAAGGCATTCCTCGTGGAAGTCAGCCAACCCAAAGCTGGACAAACAGAGTTTCAGTGACACTCTGCAATAACCTCCCCCTGCTCCTGGCTCTGGACAGGCAGAGCCAGAGTGAGTTTAGTAGTTGATGTCTAAGTTATGTGATTAATAAAAAGATTAATGTAACACTGAACTAAATTTTGCTCTCTGACAGTTATGTAATTCCAGTGTAGCTTCCTTTAGTTCTGCTGGAATCCTCATTTACGTGGTGTAAACATGAACGAAGTTTAGCCTACAATCAGCGGAGCAGAAATCACACTGACAAAAGCACAGGATAGTGAGGTGTGAGCGGAACTGTGCTGGATCAGTCTGAGGTTTGGTCCTGCTCCTGTTTGGTGATGCATTGGGGATTAGGGGCAGTAGCTGTGCTGTTGACTGCTGGAACTATTGGCAGTAAAGGGGACTGAAGAATACCTGTTTTCTTTGGAAAAGCTGGGAGAAACACCCCCCCACACCACCCCCCCACCCCCCCCAGCTTTTTGAATAAAAGACATGACCTCTGCCACTGGAATTCCCCAAGAACAGTCTTGGAGGAGTATTCTGCATAAATACCACTGTGTGCTCTCCCTGTGTCTGTACTCTTGTGCAGCACATTTGTTGTTGACCCCTCTTGGGGACAGACTGGGCTGGAGGGACCTTTTGTCTGAGCTGGTGCATTTTTGTGCTCAACATGTGCTGCAGCGATAGCCAGGAATATTTGTGAAAGACAGCTTGTTCTAGTGACACAGACAGAACTCCAAATTTTCTTTGTGTAAGTCCTTATTAAACTCATTTGCATTGATGTGAAAATGTCAGCCCAAACTGTCCTTATTCAGACAGTACCAGTGTCTGAATATTTATCAGTGGAAGACGACATGAGGGGATATGAAATTGCATGCTCTGGGGGAGGACATGCCTTGTCTCCCAAATAAGCTGTTCATCATTTTTGCCCTCCTTTAGTGTCGTAACCTGGATCTACCATGGCTTTTGAACTCAGAGCCAGGCGGTTGATCTCTTTTACCTGGAAGTGGACAGGTAACCTGCAGCTCACTCCAGAGGGTTACCAGGCTGTCAGGTTTCTTGTCCTCAACACCAGCTGGTCTCTGTGTCTTTGTACCAATGTGCTTTGTCACTCTCCATGAGTGCCAGAGTGGTTTCTTGTCCTTGTGTCCACATGCATGTCCCCGGGTAGAAATGGTTTTCACGAAAAGCCACCATTTGGACCATGAAACAGCAACTGCTTAAATGTGTGTGTTAACACCATGCAACCCTTGTTTATAATTACCCCCATCCCAGCTGATTGACTCTGTCCTGACTGGCAGTAGCTCAAAGGGAAGGTTCTGCAGCTACATAGCATCCAATTCCAAAATACTGGAGGGGGCTATTTTACATCTCTTTTCCACTCTCTGTATGTTCCTGTTTCATTCTCTATCTTAACTTGATGCCTCTGGGTGCTTCTGCTTTATCCCACCCAAGCACAAGGGTTCTCCTGCATCCTTGGCTCGAGGATGTTACCTGTGCTGGTTGTTACAGGACTCAAATTTCTGCAGTGTGAGCTGCCCGCAGGCACCTGGGGCCCTCTCAGCTGGTGGCCACTGTGAATTCTACTCCCTCTTCTTGTTTCTTTGAGGGCATGTGCCTTTAGAATAGCAGAAATCGCCACAGAAATTTGCCACGTGCTGCAGCTGGGCACACCATGAGTCAGTGCTTTACTATGTGTAGAAATCAATATTTGACCACAAACACCCCCTGCCCTCGCAAATGGCCCTTGGTTTGCCTGTGGAAAGATGATTTGCCTATTTCAGCTGGAGTCTGTATAAAGCACTCTAATGAGCCATGGCTACCTCCAATTTTGTGACTGGGTCAGCAAATATATTACATAAAAGATAGAAAATATATTGCATTTTTATTGTAGCACCACCATTCCCATTTTCCTTTAAAGAACTTTCTTGTGTAGCTAAAAAAGGGAGGAGAAACAAGAAATACTTGCTTGTTGCTTTGCAACAGTGCAGCTGGCTCCCAAAGCACTGAGCTGTGTCTTTAAGGCAGTACAGACCCAGTAATCCAGTAAATACTGTGCTCTCCCCTTGAATAATGCAATGGATAATTACTTAAAAGACCACACAAATGACTGAAGCTCAGACGAGTGTGTTCTGTGCTGCAGGTTGGATGCAGCTGGGGACAGGGCGCTTTGCTGGAGCCCAACTCAATTAAAGTGAGGAAGGCTCCACTTCTCCTGGCTCATTTAGAAGTGATGCATCATGCTGCCGTGGCCTGGAAGGGTCAGGAGGCATTCTCAGAGATTTCAGCTCTCCTCATATTTTCAGAGGTCACTCTGGTGTGCATAAGACATCAAGAGGCTTTTGATGCAGCATGTAAGAGATACAAAGAGTGTCTCAGTGCAGGAATTTCTCCATTTTCCATATGGGCTCACTGTAAAATCAGACTTTGTGATTAGTGCCCAGCTACACCACCCTAAGGAGCAGTTGCCTGTTCCAGATGGCTCCAGGGATCTCTTGGGTTTTAGTTCGTTTATTTTTTCCACTCCTTGATTTTTTTCAGCCTTCTATTTGTCCTAGAGTCCACCACCCCCAGCAATTTGTACCACAGTGGCCTATATGCTGAGGAAAAATAACTAATTTTTCTCTGCAATCACCTTATTCACTGTTATTACCCATTGAAATAGCCTGGAAAGCCATCTTTCCAGTCACTAATTTTTATTTTCATTTATTATTTTCTCCTTCTCTCCCACACACACTCCTCCCCTCAGCCCAGACCATTTCTCAGTCCCCACAATTTTGAAATATGTGTTCATGATGGGGAGAACCTTCCATGGGTTGTGTTCCTTCCCTTCAGATAGGTTTTCACTTCTTTTTGAATTCTACCTGTTTGGCTTAAATAACCCCTTGAACGTTGCTGTTTTCCCATGCTAATTTTATTTTTCTTGCCTTCCGTGTTTCTTTGAAAAGCTGCGCATTCCTTCTGGGACTCTATTATGGTTGCTTAAGTAGCCTCCATGCTGAGTTGAAGGATTTTAATTTCCTCACTTCTGACTTCAGGGCCTTTTTGACTAGCTTCCTCATTTTTTTTTTAAATCCCCTTTCTAAAGCTTAATGTCACAGTGCTAGGTTTTGTTGCATTCCCTCCCATAAGGACACTGAACTTAATTACACTATGCCCCTTTGTACTCAGTGATTCAGCTAGAGTGAGTTCTTCAGCTCTGCATGTCATTTTCACCACTAAAGGGGCACTTTGTTGGTATTTTTTTTAAGCAAGAAAGGTAACTTTCAACAGTTATCCTGATTTATAATCCAAATGGAGCAGTTCCTCAGAGAGCTCTACAGCCCAATGAATGTTGCCCTCACCCAGTGCACTTCTCTAAAATTACATTTCCTCATCGTGGCTGGGGTTGATGAGGAGAGCTGATACTGCAGGTAGAGAGTTTGGGGATCTAGGACTAGAGTTACTGGGTAGAGTGGCCATGGAGAAGCCTGTCTCCTCCCCAGTTCTGTATCTTGGTATAGAGTTGTTACAGGTCCTTCCCATGGGTGTCTTGATACCTGGAGATAGGACATCTTCGTTTGTTGTGTGGGAATGTTGGGGTTTAAAGCTGTCCCCATGACTCGAGGGATGGTGTCCTACATCATGGGATTGCCTGCCCTGCCACGCAGTGTGAGTGTGACTGCACTGCCAGTCCTGCTGCCTCTGCCTCTGGCAGAATCAGAGCTGGGCAGAGGCCCCAGGGCAGTGGTCCCTAAGTACTTAGTCTGCACATCTCAGAAGTGTTGAAAAAAGCCCTTATTGCTTGGAGGACTGGTACATGACTCATCTGCTTTTGTCCTTCAGTCCTAATTCACCAGTCTGTCTTATTGAAGCCTCTCGACTGCTGATCGAGCTTTTGCATTCTGTCTGCCCTTGCCCCTGTGCCCCCAGAGCAGTGCCCCCAGCACAGTGCCCCCTCTGTTCTTGCTTGGGGTGCCCAACATCCCCGGGAGCTCAGCTAAATGGCAGTGTAAGGAAGAGCGATTGCTGGCGTTTGTTTGACCGCTGCTCTCTGTTTTATTGACCGCCTTTTGTGATGCTGAGTTGTGTCCCTGGATGTCCCCCTGGGAGGGATGCCTGCCTGTGCAGGGCTCAACTGGAATTTTTGCCTTCTCCTTCACAGTCAGATGTCCTGTTACTGACATGTAACTGACAGCACGGCTCTCTCTGCCTCGTGTGCTTCGTTTCCCCCGTTTCCTGGTTTAACTAACACCCCTTGTGCCTTGCCAGGTTTTTTAAACAACGTTCTGATCCGATTTAGCATTTTCCTACCCCAGAAGGCTCCCAACAGCCAACATGGGGAAACTCAGCACAGTTCATCACTTCTCACACACCGAAAGGTTCTCATATTCCTCTACTCCAGCTGCCCTAGGAAAGTTTTTGGGAAGTCTGTTAAGGTGTCATCTTCTCCCCACACACACCCCTCTCAGATATCTTTGTACAATCATTTTAGCAAACAACCACTGCTGGAAGAGCAGGGTCGCTCTGGAGCACTTCCAAGGGCCCAAGCTAAGAGAGTAGAAAGGGTCCAGCTTGGCTAAGACAGGGATTAGTGTGGGACATCCACACAATGGTCTGAAGGAGAAAGGGACTCGTAAGTGTGCTTGCCTCTGTTGGTTTGCTCTTCCCAGCCCAGTTCCGAGAGCCACTGCTCGCTGTTCTGGTTCCCGGGCATCACACTGTGCTGGGAGCCAAATGTGCCAGCGGAGAGGGACACCCAAGAGGCAAATCCAGAGTACCCATTGCTGGAAACCTGTTTGTCCTGCCTCTGTGGAGTACCCCCTGTGTCATTCTCTACTTTCCCAAACAAGACAGTAGCATCTTTTGGGCTGTGGTCATACAGAATTCACCACCTTCTCTGCACCATGAGCAGACACCTTGGCCGCTGTCATGGGTGTAAGTTTGGTTTCTTTATCTTCAAGGCAAGGAACTGGCATGGCTCTTTCTGAATAAAAGTTTAGCAAACATTCCTGATGGTGTTTCATGGTGAAGTGTAGGAGAAGGCGTTTTCCGTTTCTTTATGATAAACGTGGAATTTTAACTCTCTGTATCCTCACCTTGGCTCATCACAGTGGCTTCTTCAGCACGCTGGAATCCTCCTGGGTGTGCTAAGGCAGGAGTCTGTCTTACCTGTGTGCAGCCGAGCAGCATAGAAAGGATTCACAGCTAAACCTCATCATGAGGGCATTGCAGATAGAGAACTTGGATAATCTGTCATTTTTGTGAACATTCCTGAGGAAGGTTGGCCATCCCCTTGATTGCAATCCAGTGAGATCCCATTCTTGGTCTAAGCTAGACTGGAAAAAATAATTTGCCTCCCTCATATCAATGGCCCAATTAATTCAATGGAAATTTTGTGCTTGTTCAGGTTGGAAGCTGGGTGGAGTTGTCCCATACTTCAGACAGAAGAAGGAAAGCCAGCAGCAGAAATTTCAGGGTGTAAACCGACTTGGAGATCCCACCATAAGTGCTTTGGAAGCAATCTCAGGCTGCTGAATTACTTCACTACAACAAAGTTCTGCAACTGATAATTGGCATGAAGGAAATTACTTGAGCATGTCTTCATGACATTTTTAAGATTTGCTGTCTGGGATGTGAAATGTGGTCAAAGTAGCCAGCTTGTAATTTCATCTTCATTTTAAAGAATCTGCTGCCAAAAAGATATTTTTTCTAGGATTTCAAGTGGGAAAAATGCAAATTTAGGGCATGAATAGTAGGAACAAAACGTTTTGTATGTGAATTTTGAAAAACATTATTTTGGTAATGCCTTACATTTGCAAGGTAATTATTGTAATAATTTGGTACGTAGAAGTGAAAAAAAGGTTTAAAACTGGAAGACAAATGTTGCTTAAAATCACATTCTCTCCCCATTTTCATGCCAAAAATTGTCTTCCCAAATTTTCAAGATAATGGCAAATGCTTCCCAAATAATTCAGCACATGAGACATTACCTGCTTTTGGAAGGGAAAGAATGCACTTAGCAGAGGCAAACCTTTATTTAATTAGCCACAGTGTAAAGGTTTCTTGTATTCCTTTGCAGTTACACGGCCATGGGAGACTGTGGAGTACCTGAAGGGTAACTCCTACTGGGACTAATTCAGTCCAGACAGCTCCAAGTATGTTCATTAAGCTCTGGCTGGGTTTCACACAGGTGGGGAAGGTTAGAAAGCAACAGATAGAGAATGGTACTGATTGTGTTAAGCATAAAACACCATCTGTTTCACAAGCACGAAGGGAACAAAATCGGCATGTCTTGAGGAATACTATCCTGCTGCTAGAAGTCAGCTCTCTTTTTTATTTATTTTTTATTTTCTTGCTACATTTTCAAGCTTCAGTGTAAAGCAGCTAGAATGTAGAAACCGTAAGCTCATAAATCAGGGGGCTGCTGAAAAGATGCCAAGGTTTAAACTGCCGTGGGGGCTTTCAGACTTGTTATACGTCAGGAAAAGAGGGAATTTTAAATAAGTGTTGTGGTTGGCAAGAGAGAGGGAGAGAATAAAACAGGGTTTAATTCTGAAGTTTTAAAATAGAGCCAAATAGGCTTGAAAGTCAACTGGTGTAGCAGTTAAAATGCTCTACATTGACAACTGCTTTCTCTTCACTTCTGAAGCATTGACAAGTAAGAGGGGAAAAGTGTGTTGGAATGGCACAGTAACTGTGTCAAAATATTGAGTACTTTATTGTTGAATTAGAAAATCTTTGGAGGGTTGCTAGTTAAGAAGAAACAATACAAGCAGATGTAAGTGGCTGACTGCAGATGTGTCTGAGGGCTACAGAGCTTTGTGGACACCGTGAGCCTTGGCTGTGGCCATATGGGGAATGAAGAAATTTTCCTCCGTGCTCTGCTTGTAGCAAATTCTGCCTGGAAAAACCATGGGTGGGGCTGGGTGGCTGCAGGGCTGCAAACATCCAGTGCCTTGGAACATCAGAATGCAAGACCAAGATTTCTGCAGTTCCTGATGGTGCCTCACCCCTTCAGAAATCACCTGTCCGTGTGAAGGGCTTTACTGTGAATCCAGGGACTCAGCCCCTAAGTCCCATTTTTTATAATCTTGGTTTATTGTATATAATCCCCAAACTCTGCATTAGAGGGACAAAAAGTGCAAGAAGTCAAATAAACTGTAAATCTCAACTGTCACAGATGTATCAAAACTTAAGTGGTATTTGATATTTTTGTTAAAATCTCAGGTCCTGAAATCATACAGAACTGGAAATTCCCCTTTTTCTTTTTTGGCCTCTCTCTCACTCCTCCTTTATCCTTATTATTTTGTTTTCTGTGTTTTTAATATAGTTCCATTACTTGAACAGAACTAATTTCCTGACCCATTAGACCAATAATGGTTTTCCCAGTTCTTTAGCTGTTAAATGCTGACCTAGCCTTGACTTGTGCCAGCAAATTGTTCACATTAGAAACGGGATTTTGGGATGTGAGCCAAAGTTTTTACAGGAGAGAGTAGGGATGAGTGTGGGCACATCTCCTGTGCCCAGCAGAGCATTGGTGGGGGTGGAAACAGTTGACATCTAGGCTGGCATGAGTCCCTCTGGCACAGGTGATGCAGAGGAAAGTCCTGTAACAAATGTTTATTGGTTGCTTCACTTCACTTCCCTGAGAAGCATAATAGATATTCACTTCATTACCTTTGCAAAAGCCTGTGCTCACCTTTCAATGTTTGTCTTGCAACACTAGCAGATTCAAAGGCTGAATTTTTTTATGTTTATGATAGAATTTTCTAGACAGCTTAGCTCCCATCCAGTGCAGACCCTGAGATTAGCTCAGTTGGTAAGAGCATGGTGCTTAAATCCACCACCGTAGCGGGTTTGATTCCCGTATCAGTCACTCCCTTAAGAAACTTGAGGTTTCTTGTGGGTCCCTTCCAGCTAAGAATATTCTGTTATAAGAGTCTGTGATAAGGTGAGTCCCAGAGATGCTTTTAATGGTGTCAGCCTGCCTGGAATGTGATTTTTGGTTGGCTCTCTTTAAAACAACGGCTTTTGTTACTGTTTTAGAACTCGGGATTTTTTGATTTCCAGAACATTCTAACCATACATGATTCCCTTCACTGGTGGGCACCTGAACGTCCTTGACCATTGAGAAGGATCTGCTGAAGTACTCCCAAACCATGGCAGCTGAGGTGAGACCATGGATCCCCTGTAGAGTGGGTGTCTGCTTAGGATGACTGAAGATGAACCTACTGAGAGCAGGCCTGCCAGGGTAAGACCTGTCAGGGATGTTTGGGTTTGGGTTGTTGCTGCGCAGCGATGATGAGGCGAGAAAATGAGACAGCTCAGCAGCTTTGCAGCCACTGAAGAGGGTTCCCAGGGAGGTCTGTGCTCACTTTTTGAAAAATTCCCATCTTGTACTTGGCTGAAACCAAGGTCCAAATCTCTTTGCCTTCTCCTCCTGCCTGTCTTGGGTGCTTTTAACCAGGGTTAAAGGCACATGAGGCTAGACTAAGAGCTGCTGGTGCTTTTGGACCTCCCGACCTTCCTGTTCAGCTTTATTAACGTGAACTTTCCCATACTCCTCATCACCTCCTGTTTTCCAGCCCGGATACTTGGTAGCAGAGGTGAATCGAAACACCTCAGTGTCCTCACTGTAGTGACACAAGGCTTTGGTCACATCTGAAGTGCAGTCAGGCATCATCTCTTAGAGAACTCAGGTGCCCCCGGTCACCTTTGCTGCGGCACTGTCCAGCTGTGCCAGGGGCTGCCGGGGCTGAAGGGAGATGGCCCCGGACTGTTGGCATAGAGACTGAAACATGGGTGGAAAAATGTCAACCCCTCCAAAAAGCCTGGGCTATGCCNAGAAATCACCTGTCCGTGTGAAGGGCTTTACTGTGAATCCAGGGACTCAGCCCCTAAGTCCCATTTTTTATAATCTTGGTTTATTGTATATAATCCCCAAACTCTGCATTAGAGGGACAAAAAGTGCAAGAAGTCAAATAAACTGTAAATCTCAACTGTCACAGATGTATCAAAACTTTAGTGGTATTTGATATTTTTGTTAAAATCTCAGGTCCTGAAATCATACAGAACTGGAAATTCCCCTTTTTCTTTTTTGGCCTCTCTCTCACTCCTCCTTTATCCTTATTATTTTGTTTTCTGTGTTTTTAATATAGTTCCATTACTTGAACAGAACTAATTTCCTGACCCATTAGACCAATAATGGTTTTCCCAGTTCTTTAGCTGTTAAATGCTGACCTAGCCTTGACTTGTGCCAGCAAATTGTTCACATTAGAAACGGGATTTTGGGATGTGAGCCAAAGTTTTTACAGGAGAGAGTAGGGATGAGTGTGGGCACATCTCCTGTGCCCAGCAGAGCATTGGTGGGGGTGGAAACAGTTGACATCTAGGCTGGCATGAGTCCCTCTGGCACAGGTGATGCAGAGGAAAGTCCTGTAACAAATGTTTATTGGTTGCTTCACTTCACTTCCCTGAGAAGCATAATAGATATTCACTTCATTACCTTTGCAAAAGCCTGTGCTCACCTTTCAATGTTTGTCTTGCAACACTAGCAGATTCAAAGGCTGAATTTTTTTATGTTTATGATAGAATTTTCTAGACAGCTTAGCTCCCATCCAGTGCAGACCCTGAGATTAGCTCAGTTGGTAAGAGCATGGTGCTTAAATCCACCACCGTAGCGGGTTTGATTCCCGTATCAGTCACTCCCTTAAGAAACTTGAGGTTTCTTGTGGGTCCCTTCCAGCTAAGAATATTCTGTTATAAGAGTCTGTGATAAGGTGAGCCCCAGAGATGCTTTTAATGGTGTCAGCCTGCCTGGAATGTGATTTTTGGTTGGCTCTCTTTAAAACAACGGCTTTTGTTACTGTTTTAGAACTCGGGATTTTTTGATTTACAGAACATTCTAACCATACATGATTCCCTTCACTGGTGGGCACCTGAACGTCCTTGACCATTGAGAAGGATCTGCTGAAGTACTCCCAAACCATGGCAGCTGAGGTGAGACCATGGATCCCCTGTAGAGTGGGTGTCTGCTTAGGATGACTGAAGATGAACCTACTGAGAGCAGGCCTGCCAGGGTAAGACCTGTCAGGGATGTTTGGGTTTGGGTTGTTGCTGCGCAGCGATGATGAGGCGAGAAAATGAGACAGCTCAGCAGCTTTGCAGCCACTGAAGAGGATTCCCAGGGAGGTCTGTGCTCACTTTTTGAAAAATTCCCATCTTGTACTTGGCTGAAACCAAGGTCCAAATCTCTTTGCCTTCTCCTCCTGCCTGTCTTGGGTGCTTTTAACCAGGGTTAAAGGCACATGAGGCTAGACTAAGAGCTGCTGGTGCTTTTGGACCTCCCGACCTTCCTGTTCAGCTTTATTAACGTGAACTTTCCCATACTCCTCATCACCTCCTGTTTTCCAGCCCGGACACTTGGTAGCAGAGGTGAATCGAAACACCTCAGTGTCCTCACTGTAGTGACACAAGGCTTTGGTCACATCTGAAGTGCAGTCAGGCATCATCTCTTAGAGAACTCAGGTGCCCCCGGTCACCTTTGCTGCGGCACTGTCCAGCTGTGCCAGGGGCTGCCGGGGCTGAAGGGAGATGGCCCCGGACTGTTGGCATAGAGACTGAAACATGGGTGGAAAAATGTCAACCCCTCCAAAAAGCCTGGGCTATGCCACGAAAAGTTCCAGTCAGTTTTGCAGCAGTTTAGCGTGTAAAACCCCCGTTTCATGTCCCAGTCAAGCAGTCGTGTTGTGACCTCCAGAGTGACTCTCATTAAGTACAAGACATTAAATTCATTACCAACTGTAAGGAACTTTAGCAAACAATAATTAGCAGCACTTAAAAGATATTCTGTAGCCTAAACCACTAAATCCATGGATTTATATAACAACCAGCCGTGGAACATATGTGTGTGTAACAGTATCAATATTGAAAGCCCCTACTGTGATGAGCCATAGTGAAGCATTTTTAGTCGACATACTTTTGGGATCGCTAATGATTAATTAGTGTGTATCATAATGTAAAGCAAATGTCACCTCTGCTACCTGGGGCTGCTGTCATTTGAGAGGGGAAACTATTTCCAGTTGAAGAGTGGCTGAAAAACGCAAACAGCATCTCAGCCTGCCATCTCGTGGGCAGAGCCCCGCGGCTCCCTCGGGGCTGCAGCGCGCCGCTCCCCGCGGCATTCCCAGCTCCTGGCCCGCAGGTCCCTCCTTGGTGCAGAGCCATTTAAAAGGAGAAAAACCTTCAACAACAAATGTTCTGCCCTCCGTCCCTCTCTGGAGGGCAGCCGCCTGAAAGGGAACGACCTCAGAGGGTTGCTAATAACCAGACAGAGATTTCTGACACCGCATGGCAGAGCTGTGTAAATAAAAAGCCAGGATTAGGTGCCTAAGAACCATATTATTACTGATGATTTCTCCCTTAACTAGCCTCATTACTTGAAGGTGTTGTGGTTGAAGCAGTTCGCAAGACAGCCACAGAGCAAAGGCTTTTTGCCTTCACTAAAGGAAGTCCACGAGTTTTCTCTGTGTGTGAAAATCACATTGCACTTACTCTTGTGTTAATTCACAGCATTTTGTTTTATCCCATCCCCCTCTTTCTTCTCATTCCTCAAGAGCTGCAAGTTTTCAGCATAAATTATATTATTTTATAAATATTTGTTGCTCATTTTTTAAAGTAGCTCTCTGGGAAATTGTTACTAACGAAGAAATACTACAGATTTAGTCCCACAAAAAGATCTAGAAAAAGAGATTTTTCTGTTTGCAGTGCAAGTGCCAAGCTATAGCTCTTTGCAGGCTCAGCCTAAAAGTGTTTGTTTGCTGATTTTTGCAAAAACCGAGGATGTCACAACTGAACTAATAAACATTTTCTACTCAGAACCATTTAATGCAAATGGCTAAACCAATGATTTCAACTAATGCATTTGTCTTCTAAAACTGCAGCATTGAATTTTGTAATCCTCCTGTCAATAAAAAAATAAAAAGGCAATATAACATTACAGCTGTGGATGCCTCAATATTGCAATCAGATATCACTAATCTGGACAATTTGTGTGTGGGTAATACAGTTGCAGTTCAACTTCAATTTGAAAAGGGGAAGATTTGTTTGATTTATCACATTTTTTTGTGCGTGCAAGTTGAAAAGCGTGCTTGATTTCCGCTATAAATTGCATCCATGCCTCATCACTCCATATTTTTAGAGGTATGCTGACATCCTAAGCACAGTAGGATCTATACTTGACATTTTAAAGGGGCTTTTATAATTTATGTGGACGTTTGATACAACATATTTTTTCAATCTGTAGTGTGGGAGGGTCATGAATTTGAGCTTTCATTTCCTATGCATTCTAGGAACAGCTAATTTTAAAATGTAAACTCTATAACTTGCATTTATTTTCCAATTCTCTGCCTAAACTATATAATGATAACTTATTGTGTAATTGATATATTTCTTACGTAAATAATAACAGCTATAATGGACAGAATTGTCAGACTTTTATCTAACTAATTGTCAGCATGGGTTTGATTAGTTTTGATCTTTTGCTACTTACTGTAGCAGATTTAAAAACTTATATTTCGTGTTGCTATTTTTTAGCAAATAAAATTCATGGAAATATTCTATTACATGTCAAACAATACAGCAGTTGTCTGGTAAATAAAATAACACTTAAAATGACAGTCTTGTTACTGAGAGATACACAGAGAATAGCAGGGGCAAGGGGATGGGAACTGATGCGGCCAAATTATAACCATCTCTTCTCTGATAATCCTGACATAAACAGTGAAATTTCACTTAAATGTCTATTTCAATTTATTAACCTATCCAGAACGAAAAGCAACTACTGGAACATTGCTCAATTTCTGTGTGGTTTTTCTATTTTATTTGATTTTATTCAAAACTCTATTTGTGTTCTGCTTTTATGTTCTTATTTCAGCAAGACCTTGGCAACCTGGAAACTGCTAAGTCCAAGGGATACTTCCTTTTCCATCATATTTCTTAATCCCTTTATGGAAGGAGAATGTGTGTCTTGTCTAATGTGCTGTTTCACAGAGTAGATTTTTTTCTTCTTAAAATACCTGAGCTATCTCTTACACTAAAATCTCTCAGAAAGAACGCAAAGGAAAGCTCAGAGAATTTCATATCAGTTATGGACTTTCTAGTTATTCTAACTCTGCACTCTTGACTCTGTTCACCTTGTAATTTAGAGGATTTTCAGAGTGAGATGCAGGGGTTCAGGAGTACCTTTGAAATCACAGCACCGGGACAGGAAACTGTTCCCTGGCTCTCCTCTCGATGGCCCGGGACAGTGCTGGGAAATGCTTTTGTGTTTCTTGCACGGGGTGAGGGGTCCCTGGGGCTCCCGGGGCACTGTCGGCTGTGGGAGCTGGGCTGGGCTGGGCTGGGCTGGGCTGGGCGGGGATGGGATGGGCTGGGATGGGCTGAGCT
>VZRR01013246.1:465373-557000 GCA_013398015.1 Oreocharis arfaki | reverse complement strand
GCTGGGTTGGGCTGGGCCGGGCTGGGCCGGGCTGGGCTGGGCTGGGCTGGGCTCTGCAGGCTCTCTGTGTCGCTGTGGAGTGCACTGGCCCTGGCAGAGCGAGCTCCTGTGACGGGAGCTGCGGTGCTGCTGATCCACAGGCAGGACCTCATCCAGCTGGACACATTTTCATGGGAACGATCAGAGTTACAGCCCTGCTCCAGTCCTGTGGCCCGTGGGCTGCGAGGGAGGAGGTCCAGTACCTGAGGCTACAATGAGAGCTCAGCTCCGAGGGCAGGGCAGGGACAGAGTGGGATTCCTGCCCCTGGAGCCGCAGTGCGGGGCTGCGGGGGCTGTGCCCACCCAGGTCTGTAGCGCTGTCAGGTGCCTGCTGGGGATACAATCCAGCTACTGCTTACATGCACACGGGCATGCACCGCCTGTGATAAGCATCTGCTCAGCGCTATTCAGCATATTCTATTAGTATTTAAGGTGTAATTATATTATTAACGCGTTACATAAAGAGAGCGCAGCGTTAGCTTGTGTTAACTGGATGTGTTCTCCTCCTGAGCGTTCAGTCAATCTCCCTTGGACCTGCCACATTCAGAACACGAAAGAACACAGATTTCTCTCTCCAAAGGCCAGCTTTGCAGACAGTGTGTATGTTTAATAAAGTGCATTCACTGATTTTGTGAAGACACTACACAAGGCTGAATGCTGAGTTTCATAGACATATACTGCTAAAATTGCCTTGCCTATTATAAAGATAAAAATATCTTTTTGTTCAAATGTTCTGCTTGCTTCTTTACAAATGAAGGAGTTAAATACTGAAAGGCAGGTGGATGCTGTAACTACTTTAGAAAAAGATGAATAGGACTGATGGCTAAAGCTACAGGGAATCTATTGAAGGTCCAGATGCAGACATGGCTCTTACTCTACACACAGTTCAAAGTGGGGTGAAGCTGCTTGGTTAATTGGCTATGAAATAACTAACCTCTGGGAGAAAATTGCCCTTGTAGTTAATTGCTTGTGTTCAGGGTAACATGTAGCCACCTGGCTGATTAGTGCCCTTACCTATATTTACACCCACCCGTGTTTAAATGCAGGCAGTATTGTCAGGCTGGCTGTGTGCATTCATCTAGTGGCCCTCATGGATTAAAGAAAATATGACCATCAGGGTCAGTTTTTCTTTTCATTCTTCTTTTATCTCCTTCTGAATCCTCCATTTCTCGCATAAGAAGAGCAAATTCAATCCTAAAGTAAATCCACTGGCTTTAGAACAGTAGTGGAATGAATTTTGTCCCAATTGTTTAGTTTGGTCGTATTACAGAATCATCAGGGCTAGAGTGGGGAAGTAAAATCTGACAGCCTAATGGGAGTCAGAAGGGAAGGCTGGTGAATGAATGGAAGGAAAGCAAAGTGTTGAAGTAGAGACAGGAAGTTTTGTTGTTTTTGTGATTGAAAAAATTATGAGAATAGGTAGGACAAACAGCACTCAAAGAAGATATTAAGGCTTTCTGAGGTGGAGAGATGGGGAGGAGGGTTTACTGGTGTTCCCACTATGTAGTAGCATTTATGTTCAACAGAGTCTTAAAATGTAAGAAAAACCTTTCTTAGTGTAAAAGTAATCAAACACTGGGACAGGTTGCCCAGAGTAACAGACTCTCTATCCTTGGATCTATTCAAAGCCTGACTGGACATGATCCTGGGCAACCTCATCGAGCTGACCTTGTGCTGAGGGGATGGTTGGAGAATCCACAGACTTTACTCTAACCTCAGTCTTTCTGTGCTTTTTGAAATTCTGTGACTAGGTTAGTATTTGCCATTATCTTACTGTTTTACATTTATCTTTGTTTCCTTTGACTGGTAGGTAGTTAATTTGGTTTTCTTTTTATGTGAACGACTATTACTTTACTCTTTCATTTGCTTAGTTGAAATGTAAACTTTGTGAAGAGAAATGTACACTATTTCTTTTATTGATAAAGATTGTAGTGCAGTTGAAGACATAGGGGAGCTAAATGGAAACCTTGCTCCAGTGGAATGCAGCAGATCTGCGAGAATTGTGGCAGGAGAGCAGGATTAACACATCACAACTCTAAGTGATAAGGACCTGACAAGGGTAATTTCCTCCACGCGTTTGTACAAGGATCTGTATATACAGAACTTGAACCTGGGAGATAACACAGACATAGAAATATACATAAAAATGGTGTGACAGAAAAAGATTATGTTAACAACTATTTCCCAGTCTGTAAAATGTGGGGAAAGTGCATAAATTCATGGGCTGGTATGAGAAATTGTCTCCCTTAACTCCATTGTGTTATAATGAGGACCTTCCACTTGTATTAAAAATGGAGCCTTTAGAACCTAGCAACAAAAAGGGTCCATTTGTATTAAAGATTTGTTTAAGGATGGACATTTTAAATCGTTTGACCAATTTGCAGAAGATTTTAATATTCCTGGAGCTCAGTTTTCCCATTTTCTTTGGGTAAGACATGCTGTTCTTTGTGAATTAAAAAAAGGTATAGAAATGCAAATGTAGCAGATTGAAAAATTGTTGTACAAAGAGACTGTCTCACTAAATTGATTTCAAGGCTATATAGGACATTGTCAGGATCCTTAGACAAAGGCAAATTGGAAGTTAAAGAGAAAAATGAGAGAGATTTAGGTAAAAATCTTAATATACAAGAATGGAAACAGACAGTTTAATAAAATGGATTTGTATGAAAATAAGACATCAGGTTGTTCAATTTAATTATATCCTATTCAGAGAACCTATTTATGCCCCCTAAAATGACAGAAATATATGAAGAGTTTGCTACCATCCTCTAACAACAGCGAGGTACTGCATAGGGGGTAATGTGTACATATACTTAGGTATTGTATGGACATCAAATGTTTTCACAGAAAGGTTTCAGGAATTCTGCTATGCAAAATGAGATGTTTTGGTGTGTTTAGACTGAATTTTAAAGACTTGTTGATTACACCAGTGGGAGAGAGATATTTCTTGACGTGTTTCAAGGGGTTTTTAACAATTTCTTCCTGTGTTTAAACATGAAGACATTAGAAGGCCAGAGGAGAAAGATGGTCTGTGTTATCTGTGGCAGAATAATTAATTTATTCTATGTCTCAGCATTTTGTTATTAAATATTCCACAAGAGTTGTGGACAGGATAAAGTAAGTTTGAGCTCGTGAGATGTATGGGTCAGGTGGAAGTGAAGGCTGTATAAACAGGTAGACAATGAAGATGCTGAGATGTGGCCAAGACACAGCACTTACTCTCTGAAAAGAAGTGAAAATCTCAGGGCACTGCAAAGCTACTATTGTGCAATTTCTCAGGGGGATAGTAAAATAAAATACTAAAGAAGCACTGAAATAACCATTAAAAGAATATCCAGAGTTTTGAAACTTTTTCCCCATGCCTGCATTTAGAAAATCTCGACTCTGCATGGTGAGTGGAGTTGGTGCTGTGATTGTTACGGACTGATTGACCTTTGTGAGAGCTGGTCAGTCGTTCCCACCACGGATGGATGCCTGGCTCACAAGGAGAGGTCCCTTCTCCGTTGCTGGTTATGTGGGGAGGATGAACTGAGGTTTCTGCTGGGGTTTCTCTCTGTGACGAAATGTCCCAGGAAGTTTCTGCAGTGACAAACTCCCTCTGCAGCCATTCCCTTGCATGTCAGCGACCCTGCTCTGGGCTCTGCTGGGTCTCCTCCCCTTTCCCAGCACTTAACCAAGAGAGATTAAGTCCTGCAAAGTAAAACTTAGCCTCGTTTCATTTTTTCTGTTGACCAGAAGTGGCCCCTCGGCTGTGGCCGTGAGAAGGCAGCAGCGTTACCGAGGGCAGGTCCTGCAGCTCTGTAGAGGGGAGTCGTGTTTGTCTGCACTGCGTGTGGTAGTCGCAGGTGGTGAAGAGATGCAGCTCACACCTTCTACTCACTTTGAGCCAAAACCTTATGTCTTAGCTCTAGGACTCTAAATCACACATCCCACACGTTCAGTGGGGTGTTTTTGTGCTGAGAATTCGGGTGACTGATGCCTGCAGTGTGTGCAAACAGACAGCAGCAGTGTTCCACAAGAGCCATGAGCAGTCTGGCCCCTTGGCAGGACACGGGTGGAGCTTCACAAGCCAGTCTCTCAGTCTGACATTAGGGATGTTGTTTTGGAGTTCTCTGTGCAGTTCTGAGATCTGTCTGGTTGAAAGCTAAATTTTGCTTTGATATTTCCTACTCACAACTTTCTCCCAGTGAAATTGCAACACTGTCAGGCCTATGCTTTTCACCCACCCAGTTCAGCAGATGACAGTGCTGCTTCATAGACTGCTGTAAAATGAGAGGGGACATTTTCCATGTTCTATAAAGTTTGTTATTTTTCAGCCAAAGTTGGCTCATTCTTCTCGGTCCTAAATAAATGTATTTTCTTCCTCCAATAAATGAAAGACCAACAGTTTATAGAAGGAAACAAAAGGGACGACTTTAAATGTAGTCTTACTAATGAGTTAATCAGCATGTTTGAATGCTAATAAGCACAAGTTGATAACTGGATCATCTCTTTTCTATTGTCCACTGGGAAGCTACATTTAGGAAATTAATTCAAAATTCATATTTAACTCACTTTGCTTATGAATTAATGTGCATATTTAAATCTACCGTGCAGCAGTATTTTTGGTATCTCCTTTTTTTTCCTGTCTCCTTTCTCCATTAATAATTACTATTCTCTAATAAAAATTAGAGGAGGGAGGAAATACTACTGATCATGAATTCTAGCACTGTCATGCAAAGATTGCCTCTAGAGTCTGCAATCACTTGTTGTGTAAATAAAGGCCTGTAATTCTTGCCTTTGCATCTGGAGTATCTGTTGTCCCTGTGTGACATCGGTAAAGTCTTTCCCTACTGGCTCAGGTGTCTCTGTTGCAAAAGGACCGGCCTCGATGCCTGAGCAGTGCCGGTGATGCTGGGCAGCTGCGCTCACAGCCTTTGGAAATGCGAGTCATTTCAGTTCCTTGCGTTTGCAGGACTGGCAGGAAAGTGTTGGATGGTTGTTTCCTGCAGTCTGCCGCGCAGGATTGCTCGGGAGAGCTCAGCAGAGCAGTCACGGGCTGCGGCCCTGCAGAGCCGGGGGCTGCGTCCAGCCCCCAGGCACGGGGATGCTCTTGGCAGCTCGCAGGTAGCGGTGAGTGCAGCCAAGGAGGGGAGCCTGAGAAGCAGCTCCTGCGCTGCAAATCCGTAAAGGTTCCTTATTGCAAGCGGTGGAGCAGAAGAGAATCTCCCATGTACAAACGTCCTGTCCGGGGAATAGATTGATTCCCTCGGTGTGATCCCCCCAGCTGCTGGTCCCAAACCTCCTGATACCTCTCCTGCCTTGTTTGGCAATAGGAAACTGTTTAGCTTTCCCCGTTAATTTTTGTAGTTACCGTTAAAGGCAATACCGCAACTGACATTATATCAGGCCAAATTACACTAGTACGCTGCTTCTATTTTTTTTTCTTTCATGCTGTGGCATTTCCTTTCCCTTGAAAACACTCTTTCACTCAGTCTAGCAATTAACTGCTTGAACAGTATAATAAGGAAGCAATTAAGAGGTGACAGAGAAAAATTAACACTCCATTTCACATTAAAGGCCAAGTGAGTATCCTGGCCATTGTGAGTTAAATGTGTCTTTGAAAACCCGTAGTTTCTATGTATTTTCCCTTTGAATAAGAAGCCAGCTCCATGTTTTTTAGTCTAGAGTCCCAATCTGAAAATGGATGATAACTAATTGGGTGCTGTCTGCTTAAACAGGCTGTATTAATTGCAGTTTGTTCTCCTGTAAGTGTCAAGGAAAACAAAATCTTTATAATGTGTAGGCACAATGTATGCAGCCTCAATTTGAATATGCATGTATCAGGGCAAATAAAGCAAACTTCTGCATGCAATGTTGCCATGGCAGGCAGCATTTGCATAATAAATAACAGCTATCATGAGACTTTCTTTATGAAGTTCTCTCCTGTGTTGTCAGCCATAAGAGGCGGCAATAAAGGAGCCAATATTGAGAAAGTAAGAGTGTGTTTTGCTTGCAGATGCACCGCCCCGACCACAGTCATTGTCAGGCGCGGGGATGGGCGCTGCCGGGGCGCGGGGGCTGGCATTGCCTTGCTCCGCGGTGCCCCCAGAATGTTCCGTGTGAGGGCAGGCTCTCCCGATCCGTGCCGTGGCTGCTGCAGCGTTGCCCTGAGGTCATCAGTGTGGCCTGTCATGCAGCATTGAGCCAAGACCCGCGATTCTGTTAAAGGTTGGATCTCGGAGGACTTTTCCAGTCTTAGCGGCTCTGTGCTCTAGGATTTGTGACAATCGAACAGGTGGGACACAGCGGAGAGGCTCCAGTGGTGATGCTTTTTGTTTTACAAGCAGCCCTTGTAATGCTCCGAACTTTTGTGTAAGTTTTTAGCAGTTGGTAAGATCGAGATGTGCTATAAAAGCTCTTGGGCTGGGATGTGCCAGTGAAATCACGGACGTGTCGCTCTAATTCCAGGGGAAGTGAGGTTGGTTCTGTCTCTCAGAGATGGTGGATTCTGCCCCGTGTCTCCAAATATCCAAAATATTAGGGAGAGCAAAGGGAAGGCCTGGACTGGAACGTAAGAAAGAACCTTGAGATGGAATTAAAGGTGAGAATAAGTGCAAAGCTGAGGCTGTGTGCCTGGAGGTGGCTGAGCATGGAGAAATGTGGCTGTTTCGGCATGAAGTGAAGGACAGGACTGGCTCGAGGAGGCTCCTGCAAGGCTCACTGAGGCAAATGCTGCTGCTGGTAACCAGCCTGTTCAGGCTTGTTGAGCAATCCAGTTTGTCATTCAATTCTGAAAACAGGGAGAGAATGGTGGCTTATACACCAGAATAATCAGACTGAGACGAGGGGAATCCCTCTGTTCCTCTGATTGTGAGTACACAGCTTTCCTGTTCCTGTGCCAGAAAACTACACTGAGGCTTTCCAGGCTCCTGGAAAACAAAGCACCAAGTTCTGGAAAATTTTCAGCAAACAAACAAACAAATACTGTCATGGTTTGTATACATGGGTTTAATGAGCTTTGATTAGGATTTTAATTTTGTTGGTAGATGCAACTTGACTGAACATTCTTATGTGTGATTTAAATAAGGAATTAACTCCTTTGTCCCATCCCAACCTTTACCAATAAAGCTTAAATGATGAAGGGGTTGATAGTACTGGATAACTGGGGATACTGGTCTGTGTGTGGATCAGCAGAGTGGGAATTTTTGTTGGTAAATCCTTGGCTTTTCCATAACTTATTGAAAAGTAGAACAATGCTGAAACTTATAAGAGGCTTTTCAAAGTGACTACCAGTTGCTAACATGAAGCAAGTCCCTGGTTTATTTTGACATTTGGAATCTGCAAGGGGATTTTTGTTTTACTTTTCTATATCAAGTGTATTTAGTAACAGATGTAGTCTCTTCACATTATTTTTGCTCTCTTTAATAAATTGTAAGGAATAAGCTGACTATCACTATTATATGAAAAGCAAGCAATGATTTTCAGGTTTTATTTTGCTCTGAATGTCAGAAATTATACCTTTATCTGGGTCTATTTTTTAGCTAATGGACAGATCATGTAATATCTATAGTATGTAATATCTTCTCCTAAACAGAAAAGAAAAAAGTCTCTTCAAACAAGTAACCCCAGATCTCATACAACAGCACAGCATGTGTCAATTCACACTGTGTCATGTGACATGAAACTACTTAATACAAGCTGACTTGGAGTGACATTTGTATTGCCCATATCATAGAATAAAAAAATAACACTTTCACAAGTGAGGAATTATCTTTTCCAGTTGATGGGATTTTGCTATTTGCAGGTAAAAGTGAAAAACAGGTAAGGGTTAGTGAGCTACCTTGAAAAGAAATATTACAGTAGGGAAGAGATTTGATAAGGGCCTAACCATGCTGGCAATGCAAGCAAAAGAAATGGTTCTGTTCATGAAAGGATGGCTCTGTCTTTAGATGTGATTTGAACTGAAGCAGGGGAAAACCCGGAGAGGAAATCTCGGCTTTTGAACAACAGGCTTGTGAGCTAATTAAGGCTGAAATACAATTTTAAGGTAGGAAAAGAAAACATTATCTATTGCCAAGGACTGAAGGCACGTTTTAATCCCACACCTCACCCTGCAGGGGATGGGTAATGCACGGACACCCCAAAGAGGTGCAGAGCATCGGGCAAAAGGCACCAGTGCCAGCTGTTCTCTCCCCATCCCACCACTGTGCTGCAGCTGCTCATGTTGCCTTGGGAGAGGGCAGTTCTGAGCTCTATTCCTACCCTGAAGACATTGAATTTTATGGTTTATTCATAAAAATCCTAATTTGATCCACAGCTAAGAGCAGTGAGTGCTATAAGTGCTGGACAGGGAAGTAGCTTATGAATAGAGAGAGTCGTCCACAGGCTCTAGTGCTTTCTCTGCTCACAAGAAAACCCCCAATCCTGGAAGCTTTTATATTTAGACTGGATCTTCTTCATACCCACAGGAGTCCCTCTGCAGTAGCATTTCATGGTGACCTGCAGTTGTCCCCACTTGCAGTTTACCACCTTCCCATTGCTCTTAAAGCATCTCCTCAGTGTGTTACCCAAAAAAGCATCATCACACAGGTGTTGCAGCCCGTATGCCCCAGTCTCCAGCTGCATGTGATGCTGTAGGGTATTTTGCACAAGTCCTTTCCTGTAGCCCAGGAACTGCAAGTGGATGCTACCTTTCAAAAATGGCCATGGAAATAACCTGACAGCTGGGAAGGCAGATGGCAGAAACATCCTGACACGGACAGTTCTTTCCCTGCGAGAATTTCTGTGGAGGGCAGTAAATTTCTCCATTTTGGATGAGACTGGGTGATTTCTGCCAGCTGCCTGGGTGACACTGCTCCTTGGAGGAACTCTCCGCCTCTGGTAATTTCTTAAGCCCTGAAAAGCAACAAACACATTCACGCTGTGGTATTTAAGATCCTTCTGGACAAAACCTTGTCACCTCATTGGTCTCTTCAAAGTTACACAGCTGGGAGCAGAACTGCACCTTGCCCAGTGTGCTGGTACTTGTGTGTTTCTTTGACTTCAAAGTATGCAGATACTGGAAAGATTAGTTGTAAATTTATTTCAGCTGTTTTCACAGTTGCTTTTTTTTGTTTAAGAAGCTACACAAATAAGCTTGCAGTGAATATTTCTCGCTCTCCTGCCATGGCCCCATGCTGCCACTGCCATGGCAACCACGAAATCTCCTCTCCTTCCCTATCTCGTCTGCTCGGCTGGGGAGCCTCTGCCGAGTGATGCCACAGCCCTGGCACTGCCTCTTCCCAGTGCTGGGGCCACTTCTTCCCATTTTCCAGCTCTTCACTGCGGGATCCCCATTCCAGCAGCTGCAGATGGGAGCTTGTCTGCCCTCTTCAGCCCAGGTTAGTGCAGGGGAATGGTCACATTCCTGCTGTGGCAGATTAGGGAGGAAGGACGCAGTAGCTGAGGTCTCCCACTAGTTAGGACTTCTCCAAGCAATGCCTGGGAGGGTCTGGAAGATTCGTTGTGGACATGTTTACATGCGTGGCCACTCCATATCATTTCTTGTTGAAAATGGACAGTTTCAAAGCTCTTTAATCACATTTTGAAGGTTTAAAAATGTAGTGCATGATATATACAGGGGACACGTCTTTTTCTTCACAAAGGGAGGAAGGCACACATCAAATCTTAGAAATGAAAATAACATGACAATTTTGCAAACCACCATGAAATAAGGATTTATGAGTTTGTTGATCCCCCCTGGGGACCTGAGTGCAATAAAAGCAGGAATTGTGCTGACTTGGGTGGAAGTGAGGAACATGTTCAACTTGAAGGCAAATGGTTTTGTGGCACAATCCAGGGATAGAGGCTGGATGAGCTCAGCTGTCACTCAAGCTGTTAATCCCTCAAATCTTTAGCGCTTGAGGATTAATTTCTCTAAATATTGTGCCAAATATAATAGTCTCTCTATCTCCCACGCTATTAGATGGCTATGAACTACAAGGAGCCTTTTGTCTCCCTAATAGGATTCATCCCTAATTCCAAAGTCATAAAACATGAGTTTAAAGTAAAAAAACCCATAAAACATATTCCACAGGTAGAAAGATAACAGTAGGACAGCTGTAAAGCTGTAATCCTGGGCTCTGCTCCTGCCCTTTACACCAGTCCTACAGCAGCAACAGGCCAGGGACAGCTGTGCTTGCTTGGTTCTGCTTCATCCCCATACAGAAGATTTCCAGAGTGGCAAAGAAGGGACAGTGATTCAGTGCCCTTCCATTGCCATGTCTTGATTTGGGGTATGGGTGTACACTGAGATGAGCAGACTCCAAATGACTCAACCAATGTGAAAAGAAAGTAGAAAAATAAAAATTGAAGTAGTGGCAACAAACGTTTCAATTTTCAGCTTTGAAGGACCTTTTGTTTTGAAATGTTAGCTCATTTTTACTTTCTGAGAAGTCGGACTTGAGATACAGAATTCTGCATTCATGGTTCCACGTCATTGGAGGTTAGTGAGTATTATTCTCATTATATGAACTTTTTCTCCCAGTTTGGGATGGCAAACCATGCAAAATTAAAAAATAAATGAATTAAATAATTAGGTTATTGACAGCTTGCATGCTGGTCAGAACTCCTTAAGTCCAGTATATAAACATTTTCATTATAGCTGTTAAACATGCCATTTTACTCCAAATGATAATTAATTAGCTTTGAAGGTGTGAAATGAAATGAAAATCCAGAGTGAGTTGAGACTTTCACACTTTTGCTTCTAGGTGAAAGTGAATATAAAAATAGAGGAACACTGGATGCAAATGGTTTCACTGCTGTAGTTCCTAGAGCCTAAGAATAAATGGTTATCTTTCTATAAAAGTGATCTAATGGGATTTTAAAATGAAAAGGTTTTCTTTATTGGAACATTAACTAGATTCTTTGAAAAAATAGAAAGCTGAAAATTTTGGTCTGTCAGCACCCTAGTAAAGATAGAAAACCTGTTATATCTGTGTTAAAAGTGTAACAAGATCGTGTAATGGGAAAAGTCAGCAAAAATTAGAAAGAAAGGAGGCTGGTTTTAAAGTGAGATTAATTAACCATTGAAGGAGCATCCCAAGGGGCACGGTGCCTTGTCTAGCACTTAAAGTCCGTAATTCATGTCGGGATATCTTTTTCAGGAAAATTCTGAATCAGTACAGATGGCTCAACAGGGTCTGGGGCTCCCCGGGGGAAGGCTGGGCTGTTCAGAGGGGACCACGGTGTCCTCCTTCGGCCCTGGTGTCTGGGGGTTCAGCCTGCACGGGACGGGTCTGAGCCAGGTGCCCCCGCTGAGGGCTGTCTGCTCTGGGGAGGGGGGACTTCGGCTGCTGAGCGGGGTGCAGATGTGCTGCCTTCTGCAGGTGGAGCACAGCGGTCCATCGTGAGCTCCCTCTGGAGTAAAACCTGTCCAGGGACATTGCAGGATGAGGCAGACTGCCCAGGGTGGGGCAGACTGCCCAGGATGGGGCAGGCTTTGCCCAAGATGGGGCAGACCTTGCCCAGGGTGGGGCAGACTGCCCAGGATGGGGCAGACTTTGCCCAAGATGGGGCAGACCTTGCCCAAGATGGGGCAGGCCTTGCCCAGGGTGGGGCAGGCTTTGCCCTGTGGTTTGCACTTGTCTGGTTTTCCTTATCCCTCCCGCTGCTCCCACACCAGTGAGCGAGTGCTGCTCCAAACCTGCTGTTAAACTCTGCTGCTGCTGCTGAACCCGTATTAACCTGAAGGCATTAGAGAAATTGGTTGGAAAGCTCAAATCGTTCTTGGGGGTCAGGAAGAAGAGTCTTACAAACGACAAAGAAGAAAATAGGAGTCAATGAGACACACAGTGGTAGGGGAAAAATATTCTCTTTTACAAAATCTAGTGACTGAGGAAATTCCCCAGAGGAAGGAGAGTAAGGTGCTTCCTACATGACAGTGAATGACAGCTTTTTTTGTGTACTGTGGCTTGGCAGTTACATTTTCTGAGATGCAAGTGGGAAAGGAGATGCTAACTCTTTTCCCAGAATTATTGCTAACTCACGTCCCAGCTCTTCTCCATTTCCATGCTCTCCTTTTCTTATCCAGATCCTCCCCTGCTTCCACTGAATCCTGCCCTGGCCTTTGCTGCATGGTAAGATTTGAATGACTAAAAGACCATGGAAAAAAGGAATGGGCCATCTTTCTGCCTCCTGCCCTAAAAGAAGCATGCCCAGCTCCCCCTGTATCAGCTGCTGCCGCAGCGCCTGGGTGATGGATCATCAGCAGTGGGAGCCACAATCCCCAGTGACAGCGGGGGATTCAGCATGGAGACACAACCACGTGCTGTGGAACTGAGAGGTGTCTGGTGCATTTGCTGTTTCGTGGGGTTATGGACTACGGGTCCCTGCAATCCTGGGCGAGGGAAAAGGGAGCACACAACCTAAGGCAGAGTTTAGGGTGCTTTGTGAGGAGTGAGATCCCAGTCATCCTGTGGACCGTGATGACTCAGGCCCCTATGACCATCTCTGGTTTCCCAGTGGTAGTCCTGCTCCAGGAGTCTCCCCCTGGTCCTTTCACCCCCTGTGAGGTGGATGCAGCTGCTCTCAGCAGGAGAACAGCACACACACTCCATCATAACCCAGAGAGATGGAGCAGTGACGTGCCAGACTCTCCGCCCTCCTGTTTCAGGCACAAGGCACTGAAAAGGGGAATAACTGGCTGCAGTGTCTGATCTTGGAAATTCTGACTTGGGTGTGCATTTACGTATTTGATGGGTTCAGGCCTTTTCACAGTCTGCAGCAATTTCTGCCTGTTCCGCTTGCTGTCACTCCATCCCGTGCAAGGATGGGATTTATCCTACCTAATACCTGCTGCAGAATTTTTATATTTCCTTCTGATGAAGCAAAAAGGGATCTCAAAGGAGCCCACGTGGATTGTAGCAGGCTAAATGGAATACACAACCCCTGAGTGTGTGTGAAGCCTCTCAGGCAGCAGTTCTGCGGTCTCGGAGCGAGGTTCGGTGGAACAGCCCGTGTTGGTTTCTCAGAGGTTACAGCTCCTTAGCAGAGAAATCCCCAGATGCTCTGCCTCCTTCCCCCGACTCTCCAGTTTAATATCATGTTTGCTTTTGTCTTGCCTTATTTTTCTTCCCTTTTTCCAGGGAACCTTGCTTGCTGAATTCCTGGTGGTTTTGATGCCTGATTCGTGGCTTTTGGCTCGTGGGGTGCTGCAATAGGGAGGCTGATGTAAGTGCAGCTCTTGTTCTTTTAATTCTGTTCTCTAAATTCAGCTTCACGGGGTAACAGATAAAAAACCCCAGCCTTCCCTGCAGGTCTCATGAGGGCCTTGATCTTTGTGTTTTTTCAGCTCAGCCCCATAAACCTTCGAAGCTAACCTTGCAGCTGCATCCTGCTAGGCTCTCCCATACAGGTCAATCTCATTTCTAGTTTTGATTGTTACAGTTTAAAGATAGAATTTCCCTTTCTTGCTTCACAGCATTCAAATGCTAATTAGTTCCCTTAAATGTCGAGGAAGTTATCCCAGTTTACACATATATGGTTTATTAACTCACGTTCATTTCAAACGTGTTCTTTGATGTAGGCTAATGGAATTATTCTTTTAGAATCTCTTTAAAAGGTGACTTCTCTTTCTTGATGGATGGACAGTGTTTCTCTGAAGCACATTTGTGAGTGTTTGCCTTTGGAAAAAATACTTGCTTTTCATGGGCTAATGCCGAGTACTCCTGGGTGTGCATACAACAGATAAACATTTGTTTTCTGTTTGCAGCAACTTACTTTTTAGAGTTCACACTTCTACTCTTTGCTGAAAAAAATATTTATTTTACCTCCCTTGCAGAGCTGCACAGCTAATAAGATGGAACAGACCAGGTTTGCAGAAATAGATCTGCCTAGAGAATATGGCCATGTGAGCCAGCATTTGTTTCCAGCTGTTTTCTTGTCATTAGCTTTTAATTTCAACAACTACCTGCTTGTGCCTCTCCTCTTTTCTCCCCACCTCAGGTATTTTGCGCTGTTATTGTGATTGTCAGTTCTGTTCTGCTTGAAATGTTTCAGTATATGTTGCCATGGTTACAGGTGCCAGAATTGGAAATAAATGAAGGGGGTATCAAGGCACCGTTGTGACTCTGATGGAGGCTTAGCACTAAGATGTTAGCTATTATTTTGCTGGATTCCATGATATTTGATGATGGATCCATTTTAATAGAATATTTAAATGCTTGCTTGAATATAGATTACACTGAAATAGAATTATGTAGAACTGGATTTTGAATAAATTATTTTCTTTTTAATGAGTACATAGCCTTTGGGACAGTCTGCAAGTGAGCAAATGAGAGTGTCTAGAACATTTACTGCATACATGGTATGAACATATTTGACTGTATCTACTACTGGGTATGGGTGAGTATTGAGCACAACTCTTCAGAAAAGTTCAAAGAGATACGAGAAGAAATTTTTAGGTAACAGAAAGCTGCTTCAGAACAGTTTCTTATACCTGACTGAGGAAGATACTGGGAAATTAGGTGGATGCTGTCTCTCTTTTGTAGTCTGTGTAGCAGCAACAACTGCTTGCAAAGTCTTGTGGGAGGCTTCTGGTGGAGGTGACGTGAGGGTTTCTGCAAAACCCGAGTTCTCTCTTCCATTTCTCATTTTATAGGCTTGAGACTTAATGCAAAGCTCAGCAAAGTCATTGGAGAAATTCCCAGTGACAACAGTGAAATTGGAATTGTCAAATTCAGCTGTGTAGCAACCTTTTTCCACATTGTTCAAAGAGATTTTAGTCTGTTTTAAGTCCTCTTTCAGATTGTCTCGGTCAGTCAGTCCCTCTCAGTGTGCATCCATGGGTGATGTGCTTCATGTGTTCTTTACCCAGGGGGATGGGCAAAATATGGGAGCTCTGCTACAGGTCTAAAATGGGCAGCAATGTGTCATGGTTGTCCCAGAGAAAGTTCCTGCTTTCCTTCCCCAGTGAAGGGATGGTTTTTCCTTTACTGGTGTTGTCTGTCCCCACTGAAGTCAGTGGAAAAGCTCCTGCTTGTGTGAAAGGAATTTGTGTGTATGTGTGAACATGTATTTATTTACACACTCATATATGAATGTGCAATTAAAATCTTGATATTTTGGAAGTAGCTTTAAAATTAAGCTGTGGCTTTCTCCTCCCTGAAATGTTATTTTGAGGCCAGTAGAAATAGGACAAAGAGTATGGTATCACTATAGTGCTGATTAGTGGTTATAATTGGATGGTAATAGTAACATGAGATTTTACTAAACATTGAGGTTTTTACAGAAACTCAGTTTATCATGTCAAATGTAGGAAACTGGAGCAAGTGAAGGCAGTTGCTGTATTCATCCTTTGCCCGAATTTGTATCTTCATTTCTCACTAACCCTTCTTTATGAAACTCTCACTGAGAGTACTCTACCTTTAGCCAGGCCAGAGCCTTTCAGAGTCCATAGGTACTGAGGTTTTCCCTGGTGCATGCAGTTAAAAATGTAAAGTTCAACTTCTTTATTATGGCTGTGGCCACCTTTTGTACACCTTTGGCATTTGTGGGAGGGGTAGAGACTGTACTGCTTCCCCTGCTGGAAGGAGCTCATGCAGAGTAGCCGGGGTAACTCCGCACATCACGGAAATATGCTTTGCAGCCACCCTGTGAATGCCCTGCTCCTCTCTGGGAATTCTGCTCCACCAGCTGGAGACCTCAAAGCTGAGCACTTTTGAGTGCTTTGTCCTCTGTCTCTTTGTCAGTCTGGGCTGAAATTTTTAACTCTATGTCCTGCAGAGACTGTTCGGGGGAAGCTGGGGAAACAGCATTTGCTTTGTTTGAGCACTCAGCAAGCACGCCAAACTCCCCCAAAACAGGCTGTCATATTTGCCTGTGATTTTGCAATTGCCTGTCATTAGGTGGAGGGACACACGTGTGCACAGGATAAAAGGAGCTGCATCAAGATCAGTGTTTACACAAACTCCGTACACAAAGCAGCATCTGTTTGGCTCTCTGGAGCCTTTCCCATGCTCTGCGATCCCTAATTGTTGTCAAACTGTTGTGTTTTCCTTGACACTGAATATAATTTACAGGAAGAGGTAAGTGTAGCACCCACTCGTCTCCTGATGATTGAGCAGAGCTATCGTTTTGTGCTTAACTTTAAAATTTTGGCTACGGTTTGTACCTGGTGAAAGTCGGCTCGCAGGAATTGTTTGGCACAAACTCTTGGAGTTAGAGCTGCACGGGACAACAACGACCACTAGTGGCTCAAGGTATTTTCTCCAAAATTGCTAAAACTGGAAGGGAAAAACCATGGATTCAGTTCATAAATTAATGCAACAGATACTATTGGATGGATTTTGTGCACTAAGACATAAAAGCATGCCAATGGTTTTTGCAAGGTGCACAGACTCTGTCCACAGCTTTTTCCACGAGTGCTCTAGGGTACCCCTGAGTCGGCCTTGTGCCCTTTGGTCTGTACTGATAAAGACTGCTCCAAATCTGCTTCTCTCTCCAAATCACTCAGTTTTGCCCCTGCTCCATTCATTGTTGGTTCAGCTTCTATATTCATGCAGGTCTCAAGCACAGTACAAGGTCTTCAGCAGCAAACACCAGAGTGGCATCCAGCTACAGACATGGAGAACCCAGGTCTCACCCCCCATTTCAGTACACTGCATCAGTCCTTGGAACTGCAGTTACTGTTTCTCCTCTTGGTTAGCATCTTCTGTCACTTGTCTTTCATGCACTTTTAAATTGATTAATTACTTTATCCATATGCTAAGCATGCACTAGAGCACCAGTTATTAGCAATACCACATGTTCAGTTCACTCTATACATTTTTAAATATTGAAGTTAATGCTACATTTAGGAATTTCCTGGTCTGCACATCTTTCCTGTTCAACACCACAGGTTTCTCATGTAGTCCTTTTGTTAATTCTTTCATGGGCTGTAAGCAACCTGCTTGTTAGTCTGTTACCCCACTGCACACCATTTGTGCTCACGGGCTCCCCGTGACCTCACCTGTGCAGCCACAGCAACGAGACATCCTTGTTTCCCGGCTGAGGAAAAGCTGTCCCTGTCTGTGGTGCCCATGGACAGATGATACAGGTGCAAAATGTTGCAAGGGCTCTGTCTCCCCAAGGCAGGTGCTGTGTGACCCCTGCACTACTGATACCTTTTGCAGTGAAGCTGAGCCCATTGTGGCAGCTGCTCCAGTGAAGGGACACAGCGTCCAACCCCTTTTGCCTTTCCTTAAGTGACTGAATACAGTGCAGAGCAGTGGGAATTGCTCTTTATACATCACCAGACCGAAATTTAGTTTCTGCTGCCCCCCATGCCCGTTTTTAAAATCCCTGTGTTCTTCTGCAGTGCCATGTGGCAGAGGAGGAGGAAGAATCAAAGACGTGTTTGTGAGCAAAGCTCATGGAGTTCAGTTTGGGTGCTGGTGTCAGTGCCTGTGCTGTGCCCTGTGCTGTCAGTGACCCCAGTGTAAACTTTGTCAAAACAGGTCAAAGTGGCACAGTTCAAGTGTAAAACAATAATAGCAGAATAAAATATCACTGACTGGGTTGGGTTGGAAGGGACATTAAAGATAGTCCAGTCCCAACCTTCCTGCCATGGGCAGGGACACCTCCCACTGTCCCAGGGTGCCCCAAGCCCCATCCAGCCTGGCCTGGGACACTGCCAGGGATCCAGGGGCAGCCACAGCTTCCCTGGGCACCCTGTGCCAGGGCCTCCCCACCCTCACAGAGAGGAGTTTCTGCCCAATATCTAATCTAAATCTACCCTTCTTCAGCTTAAAGCCATTCCCTCTTGTCCTGTCCCTGCATCCCTTGTCCCCAGTCCCTCTCCAGCTCTCCTGGAGCCCCTTTAGGCCCTGCAAGGGGCTCCGAGCTCTCCCTGGATCCTTCTCTTCTCCCGGTGAGCACCCCCAGCTGTCCCAGCCTGGCTCAGAGCAGAGGGGCTCCAGCCCTGGGAGCAGCTCCAGGGCCTCCTCTGAACCCACTCCAGCAGCTCCATATCTGGACTGTACAGAAGTGCACACAAGACCTGAGTTTTCTCTCCCATAAGCTCTTTGTGGTTCCAGACATTACCCAAATTCCAGTCTGCAAATCTGAGTTTTCACCGGTCCCGCTGGTGTGAGGAGGGCCTTGAGCAAGGACAGGAAAGTCACTTGATTCTTAGAGGAGCTAATTTCCCCATCCCATGTAAATGTGGGCAAGTCACATTATTATTAATGAGCTGCAGGTGGGATTGGAGGGGGGGAATTGTCTCCCCAGTTCACTTTATGAGGCAGTGTGGAGTTATTCTGGACGGCCTCTGCAGTGTGTAGCTGAAACCAAGCCAGGGCACGGTGCCAAAAGAAAGGGGGAAAATACTTCAGACAGTTTGCCAGTAGCTTAGCAGCTGTCAGCTGGTGGTTCCAGGAAGATACAAATATTGAAGGCTGATGATACCTGGCTCTAACTCTCTGTGTATATAATGTGTAACTGTGTGTGTCGTATCTAGAGAGGAGCTGCTCAACAGTCAGAGCAAAAAGAGGATCATCAGCTGAACACCAAACACAAAAGCTACATCTTGTATTAACAAGAACTTAATTCTTTCCACTTGGCCACAAGATGAAATGAGGACAGTTCTCTGGTCAGGGCATCCTGAGGTCTGCACTGATTTATCCTGTGGGAAAATGTCTTTCCAGGTAACCCCAAATCTTCTGGTTACAAAAATGCTTGGTTTTGGATTCAGAGAATGACTATGCAAGTGGTGGATGCATAGCTGGGTCCTGGCTGTGAGGGAAAAGAGAGGAATTTCTTCATCCTTAAGGGGGCTATTAGGATATATATAGCAGCTATCCTATCAGCAAGGTATCCTATCCAAAACTAAGAGAAAAAGAAAGATGCTTTTCATGTTAAACAACTTTACAAGTGTAATTCTAGGCGGGTTTTGTCTTCTGTTCTATTAGTTTCTGCCTGGAAACATGACACAATTTTTGTCATTTCAGCTGCATGTTAGTAGGTGGCACTCTTGATCAAGTTTTGAAGCAGTGAAGTTTTCCTTCCCTCCTTCCATGCAGGGGGATTTCCGAACACACAGCCCTGCTTGGAGAGTCCTGGGCTGTGAGTGGCTCAAATTGGGGCAGTTCTGGGCATCCCTAATGGGTTTTTAAGGGACCTGGTGAAATTGGAAGTCACAGAGAGGTGACATCACCAGGGTTAAGGTGTAAATGGTGATTTTTAGCTGCAATTACTCCATCTGAACCCTTCCTATAAGCACCTTACTGGTTCTGACCCTGAGTCTGCCTCTCGCCTGTAAAAAATGGATAAAATAATTTCCCTGCGTTGAAGGATGAATCTGGGTTATGTGGCAGTGGAACTGTGGCCTTAGCCCTCGGAGTGCTCTGAAAGCTGAGCACTCTGGTGCCAGAGCATCTCTCCCCTGGAAGAGGCCTTGAGGTAGGGAAGGGCTCATCTGGGAGAGCAACCACCCAGGGAGACAGTTCTGCCACTGCTGTCCTGAAAGAAAGATGGACTGCTTAGCAGGGACCCAGATGTTCATCCAGAGAGGTGAAACCTTCTGGAGCATCTTTGGAGCTGGTGGTGCTGGGGGTCTGCGGGGTGAGGATGTGCACACACACAGGGGCGTGCTTGGGTCAGCAGGGTAAAGCAGAGCTCCCTAAACGGCAGTGCTGAAGTGCTTTGAGTGGAAGGGTGGGCAGGAAGAGCAGATGTGTGGCCTGGCAGGGATGCCACACAAGCCCTGTGATGCTGCCCTTGGCCATGGGGGGGGAACAGTGCCTGCAGGAGCGCTCACACCCAGGGGCATTTGAGCTCATCCCTCTCTCTGCTGGCTCACCTCTCGAGTCTGGACTGTCTGCTCTGACCTCTGTCTCTGGAGGAAGAAATGGGAGGGCCTTCTGAACTGGGTTAAAAGCCCTTCTGCTTCTCCTTGGACTCCTTCCCAGTCTGATTTGTCTGTATCAATAGACAGGTCACCTTTCTTGGCTCTCAGAGCTGATGGCTTTATGTTTATCATCCCAATACGTCTCTCAAAAGTCTTAGCCAAGAGAGATGACTTGCATGTGAGTCCACAAAATAAAGACATTTTCAAAGTAATCACCTCCATTACAGATAAACAGAGTAGGAAGCAGGTGATGGAGAGTAGGTTTCTTTCCGAGAAACTTTATGTAACTGGAGTATCACTCCATTAAACTGCACTGAATGTTACAACAGCCATCTAGTGAGTTGCAGAGAAGTGCTATTTTCAGCACAGCATTAATTTAATGGACACTTGCCCCAAGTTTTAAAATATTTATTCCTTTGCGAAGTCTCAAGTTTAAGATGTCCATGGCTTTAAGAGCTAAGCTTTAATCCACTTCACGAGGGCAAGGTTTTGGGCAGGGCTGGATCAGCGGTGTGCGTGTGGCACTGCAGAGGAGCCAGTCCTGCCCTGCAGGGAGGGGAGCCACAGGGCTGCTTTGTTAAGTGTGTGGCTCCTGTGGTGTGTGGGGGGAGGCAGCTCAGGCTTTGTTTTCCTTGCTCTTAACAGAGCCTCTTCTTGGAGGCTCTACCAGAAAAAAGGACTGAATCATACCTCTGTACACTCAGGCAATTGCCACAAGGCTGGTAATAAAGATTTCAAGCCATGAGGGATAGCTGATCCAGCCTTTCCTCCTTGGGCAGCATGAGAATAGGACTTTACCTGCTCCTAAATTCTCCTCTCTTCAGCTGGAGTAGCTGCTGTGTGATTTTCTCTTTTTTTGACCAGCTCCTGAGGAATTTAGCGCCATCCTCCGACTACTACAAATAATCAGGGTGGGGGTCTGGTGTTACTCCTCTGCTCAGCACTGCATCCCGGGTTTTTAAAATGGTGAGACGGAGCAGAAGGGCCACTTGTGCAATGACAGCCTGGGGAGCAGTGCAGGGGGAGAAACTCTGATTTCTTGTTGGACAGACTTGGTGGAGATGGCAGCCCTGGGCTGTGACACTGGCTCTGAGTAACCCTGGCAGTGAGAACAGTCCCTGCTCACACCAGTAGCTTCTGCCTGGTTTAGCAGGCAGTGCCCAGATTGTGCTGTCTGTGATAAAACACTCAGAATTTATGGCTGTGATGCAAGAACTGGGTGGTAAAAGTTTTATGGACTACTTGTGGGAGCCAGAGTTCCAGGGAAGCCGTAAATCTCGAAGGCAGTGTCTGTAGCCTTCTAAAGGGAGAGCGTGTCAGGGATCTCAGCAGAGTGCTTTCTTTAAATACCAGCCATGATGCCCACAGCATACAAATCCACCCTGCATCTGAGGGCTGCTGAATCCTGTCTGGAGCAGTGCCATGCCTGTGCAGTGCCTGTGGATCCACGAGATGGCACTTGCTCCTCGTGTTACCCTGAACTTGCTTTTTCCCCTGCTCCAATTTGTTATCTGCTGTAAACAGTAACAGTCTGGTTGTCTGGGTGTTACTTCTTTCATTCGGAGTTAATGTTTTTCTATTTTAATTCGCTGTTAATTTGGAAGCTTGGTAATGCTAAAAAGCCCTGAAAGCAATTAATGCAATAGACTCTGCTGTGACCCACACCTAGTGTTATAGTTATTTGTAAAAGAGACCCTTTTGGGAAAGAAAACTTGCACCCAATACATAAATATTTTAATGACATCTAATTGGATTTTTAAAAACTTCCAAGCATGTTAACTTCCTGCTTTAATATTCAGCATCATTAAATGTGTGTGATTACAGCAACATATATAAATCCAGAGTGATGGGGAATTATTCCAAACCACTCAAATCTCCATCAGGAAAACCCCAGCAGAGAGTCGCTGCTGACTCTGTCACAGAACAGAGAGCAGCCTGGGGTGATGGGGACTGTTCTTTGGGAACCCTAGAAATGATAAACTAAATTGGAATAATTAATTCAACAACACAGGTTCATCTTCAGATACAGATGATAAAATATCTGTGCTAGAGCAAATGACACAAGGTGTAGAACAGACAAGAGACTCTATTGAACCTATCTTAACTGGCTACTCTACATAAAACTACCTCTAAATTTCAGATTTTCATCCACAGAATTTTTTTCTGAATGACCTGGTTTTCCCTTTTGGGGGATCAGAGGCTGAAGGTGGGCATTTGCAGCTGAAACTTCAGAATTTGTTTTCTTCACACTCACGGGGAGTTACACAAGGACAAGCAGTTTCTCTTCTTGGCAGTCCTAGCCTCTCTCAAGCCAGGCTACAGCCCTGCCTCTGGCTCCTGGCCCTTAATGCAGTGTCCCAGCATCATTTCCGTGCTGTTTGGTCCAACTGTTTGGCATCTGCTTCTGCTTCCTGAAAGGCAGCTGTAGCTGAGTCAGTCCTTGCCTTGCACTGAGTGTTCCAGATTTACACACGGAGTTCATTCATTGCTAAATTCGTGCTGGCTTTTTGCACAAAGATCTCTTCTCTTTTTCTTGGATTTAGTTTGGCTTTTTGTGCAGTCCTCTGTCATTTCAGAGTTCCTTTTCAGGAATTTTCAGTCTGATGCTACAGGAAAAGAGAACCTTCTGTGGAAAAAAGTGGTGCTAAAGCTGGGTAGAAGACTTCCCTTTTCCGAATGGCTCTGTCTGTGCTGGTGCAGGGCTTTTTCCCACTCCAGCAGGAACATTGCAGTCTGCTCGTGTCTTTCCCCACCCGATGAATTTCCCGGTTATAAATGACACTGCTGGGTGTGGGAGATGGTGTCCACCTCCTGCTCCCAGCAGTGCTCGTGCCTGTGAGAGACAATGAGATTTCTCTAAACTGAAATAGAAGCTTTCTGCCCTATACAACAGTGTTTTATTGAAACTATAAATCTGCAAAATGGTTTGCAGTTGCCGAAATGTCTTGTACTGCTTTTCATTTGAACTCAGACCAGCAAACCCAAATGCCAGGCCTGACTGGATGGTGACATTTTAATTTCTAACCATTTCCTTCCATCTTAATTGGGAAATTTCATACTATAGCTCTAAGAAGCTGTTATTAAATTTGAAACATCATAAGTGTTCTGGAGAAAAACCCCAACTTAACACTTGAGTCTGTAAAAACAGACTCTCTCCTTTTTGGAAACTGCCTTTGCCCTTCTCCATATCAAATTTCTCAAAAACTCTACTCCTGCCTGGAGTCAGTGTGCTGAGTTGATCACAGCTCCAAAGTGCACTTATGCTCCCAGTGCTCCTGGCACAGGTCAAGGCTGGATTTTGCTGTTTTGCTCCCATAAAGTGGCCTGTGCAGACAGGTTTGTTTGTTTAGTCAGGGTTCATGCTAAATGGTACCAGCACTGTTAAGTAATGAACTTTGCTAACACATTGGGATAAGTTTTAAAGACAAATTAAACCAAAAAGAGCACAAAGTAGTTTCATATAAATATTTAATGCAAACGTATGGATTACCTTGTTCTGGAGACTGCTATCAGAGGCACTTTGAAGCCACATGTGGCTTGTGATAGCTAGACAGAGGCAGCTTCAGCCATGACTTCAGGCTCCTCTAATAAACACCCCTCCAGGGACCACTTTGAAGTGGTAACATTTTATGACTAACTAAAAAATCAGAGTTCGGCAGCCAAAAATAAGTGCTGTTGTATTTCCTCTTTGCCCTATTGAAATGGACATAATATGTATTTTTAGTAACCTTCGTCTCCAAAATGACGGTAAGACAACGATTTGGGGAGAAAAATGACAAGGGAGGTGTTCACGAAGAAAGGAAGCCTGGGGAGCTGGCGGCAGTCTCCAGATGATCTTAGAGCAGTGGGTCTGGAGGAAGCTCATGGTAGCAGCTCCTGGTGGCGATGCCAGGGCTGAGCAGCCCCTGCTGGGTGCAGGTTACACAGGGGCAGTGCTGGTGGTGATGCCAGGGCTGAGCAGCCCCTGCTGGGTGCAGGTTACACAGGGGCAGTGCTGGTGGTGATGCCAGGGCTGAGCAGCCCCTGCTGGGTGCAGGTTACACAGGGGCAGTGCTGAGTGCTGCAGAGCTCAGGGCATTCTCTCTTCGGGCTTTGTGAGCTGTGCTGCTGCCAGGGCTGAGCAGCAGTGCCTGCTCATCGTTGCTTTTCCTCCCTAACCCTTCACTGACCTCGGCCCATGTCGGCATTCCGAGCTCCAGGGGTGGTGCCCGTGGCCGTGCGGGGTGGCAGCCACGGAGGTGACCTGCGGGCAGGAATCTCCCACAGAACAGCGAGGGGCGGCTGGGAGAATGAGCAGGACAGAGGGCACCGAAGGGGCAGAGGAGGAGATGAAGGAGTTAAATGCCACAGAAGAGGGTCTGAGTGGCCTGTCCACTGAACTGAGTCAGCTGCAGAGATTGTTTCCAGCGCCCACCCCTCTGGCAGAGCTTTGCACCCAGCAGTGTGGGATTGCTGGAGCTATGCCCATTTTTTGGGTGGGGACGGTGAGGCAGAGAAGGGTGGTGGCACTGTGGAATCCAAGGGTACAGCTCCTGCCTGCCAGCTCCTGTTGCTCCCTCTCTTATCAACTGGGAAATGCAGCCCAGAGCAGGAGGTTTCCTGCAGGGAAGCCAGGGCCGTGTCTAATGTGGCTCTCTGACTGAGTTTGGGTTGATGTAACCAGTCAGGAGCACCCTGCATCAGCAGGACCTTCCTTGATAAGAAAGAACTCTATAATCTCTTCAGGGTCTCAGATCCCTCTCTGCAGGGGGCTGCACCCCAAACCAGGCTGTGCACAAACCCCCAGTGGCACAGGCAGGTTGTCCCAGGTCAGCCTCAGCAGTTCAGCTCTGCCGTGGCTTGGCAGGCTGACCGCGTGCTGTGCCTTTCTTCGGGAAAAACTTCAAAGCAGCAACTTGAAGTTGAAAGAGTCTTAAGTGATTGCAACAATGGCAACTTAGGACCTACATTTCCAGAAAGTTTTATCATGCCAGAGACATCTGTGTTTTTCACTGTACTGGGTTTTATTTTCAATCATTTTTCTCATTAAAAAAATGTGTGTATCTCATTATGTCTTCGTATCTGAGCCAGCATTTAATTCTCTGGTTACATATGGTCGGTACAGCATGTGCCATTACACCCACCAAAATAATGAAGTGACAGTTCCCTTTGCAAAGTAGAAGACTAGAAATAACTTTCTGCTGAGAGATGCTATTAATTTTTCTCTCTTTTTTTTCCCCTAATAAAAGCGAGAATATAAGTGGCCATGATTCAGATCTCAGAAAGTGTTTTCTGACTAGTCTGTGGCTTGTCATATAAGGGCTGCACTGCAGCTTTGGTATTTATGGTATATTATACCCACGTAAGAGTTATTTTAAAAGGCTACAAGAACTATCTGCTTCTTGTTTTATGTATTATTTATCAGTCTCTTATTCTTTCCTTTATGCCGCAGATTTATTATTTTTTTTTCAATCTCTGCCCTTGATGTCAGCCAAAGATGGGCCTCCTGTAATTTGCAGGAGGGGGGCGTTTGCAGGCCGTGCCGTGCCGTGCCAGGCTGCCCCGCGGCCGCCGCGCCGCCCTGCCCCGCCAGCCGCAGGTGGCTCCGTCCGCTCTTCCTTGGGAGGCCGTGGCTTTATTACAGCACCCGGATTTTTCCCAGTCGTTTTTCAAACTTTATTGCTGTTGTTCACCTTGTGTTAATTTCTTTTTTTTTCCCCCTTTAGCATCTCCTCCACCTTAGGAAAGCTGCCCTCCTCCTCACCCAGAAAATTTCCCATGGTTTGTGAGAAGGGCTCAAAGTCGATGTGGAAGCAGGGAAAGGCAGCAGCAGGCTTCTTCCCTGGCTGGACAGCAGAGCGTGAAAGCAGCACTTCTGGCCCAGCAGCATCAGCTGTGAGGGCCGAAGGAGCTCCCAGTAGCCCAGGGCAATAAACAGCCATCTGCTACACACATGTGCAGCAAACTCCTGGTGATGCTACCACAGTCCCAGATATCGAGGAGGGGGTTTGTGAGTGGACAGTTTCCCTTCACTTAGGGTGGAGGAGGAATATTTAACAGAAATATAGAAATAATTTTTTAAAAATTCAGTCTCTCATTTCTTCATTCTGCTTGTTAATTATGTCTCCTGGCATGCAGTTGTCGGAGAAACCAGTCTGCCAGCTCCCGCATCGGCTGCCTGGTGCCTGATTAAATTCATGGGAGATATTAGTGCTGCTCATCCCAAACACAAGGCAGCTCCTTCAGGGAAGGAGCTGGTGCAGAAGAGCCACAGCACTACTGCTTCATGCTGGGGCACTACTGCAGTGCTCTGGGGCTCAGCTGGGCAAGTGGAGCACCAGGGACTCCTTCTTCAAATGGCTCTGTTCCCTGCCCTTACAGAGGGGTCAGTGTATTTTGTCAAAACTGCTGTGACCTGTTTTGTTGCCTTTATCTCCCTGCTGTAGTCTAAGCATTGAATGTTGCTCCTGGAGGTAATAAAGAACCAGCTCTACATTCACCTCAAAAGGTGTCAGTTGCAGTTTAATACTTTTCCCTTATTGCTTTTTTTCTCCCCTTTCCACATGAACTCTGATGAAATCCCTTTGAGCGCCTGTTTCCTTCCATCACCCTTTTTTCAGGTCCTCTCTTGCTTCAGAGCAATTCTTTGCAAACCCATTGTGCTGATTACCTTGGCTCTGCCTGTGCTTATTGCTGTGCTGTTCGGGCAGGGATTGAACTGTTTTCCACTGGGAAGGCTCAGTCACCAGCATGAATCACATGGAAAAGACATGTGACAACCAGCCCAAAAGTCATTGCAAGCCTCATCCTGCCAGTGTTGTTTACTCTGATACACTTTGGTGAGTGGATCTCCACACGTAAGACAAGCCCAGGAAATGGGTGGGTGTTTGTTCAAAGGAAAGTAAAGGCCAAATGTGCTTTTCAGCAGGGTTCACCTTTTGGGGTGTCGGGCTGCTCCTGCTCTTTGAAGCCTCAATACCGTGTTTTTTGCCCTGATGTTGACAACGTGCCTGGGAACACGTCCCGTGCCTGCCGCTTCCCGCGTTTGTTGCGGCCTGCACTGACGCACCCTCTTTACTTTTTCTAGCAGGTATTTTTTAAATTAAAGAAAAGGCAGACTTCCTAGCAGAGCTTGGTTATTCATCAATATTATTAGATTCTCCCTTCCCTCTCCTGATGCTAGGAATAGAATCCTATGAAATTACTGTGGAGGATGAGCTCTTAAAACAAAGCACCAGGTAAGGAGGATGGGAAAAACACGTACAGCTCAAATGCAGGAAGGGCTGTCATGCACCAGTGTAGGGGGAATATTGCATTGAATACTTGGAGTGTAAGCTGGCAGGACCGTGGCAGGGGAGAAGCACGAATAGGCGGGGAGGGGATGCCATGGGCTTGCCCCACCCACCGCCAGTGCCGGGGGCTCGTTTCTTCCCTGCACGAGGCTGGTCATGTAAGGGAAGCACCTGGCTGGGCCTGACCTGGCAGGGAGTAACAGGAGTTTTTGAGAAATATATTTGATTTTTTTCCTTGCTTCCAAAGCAGAGGCTTACAAACACCAAGACAAAAGGCCATGCCTTCTTAAAATCTTGGAGGAATTCTTTTCTGTCACGTTGCAGGGGCACAAATGCCTGGCTCCTGTATGGCTGTTTGCAGATGGTGTTGTGTTCCAGCTGGTTTGCCCAAAAAGACTTGGGGAGTGCAAGCAGCCACAGAAATCACAGCACTGGCAGCACCTTAATGCTCACAGCCCACACAGGCAGGGTCATCCTTCCTGGTTTTATCCTGGAGGGTGTTTGCTTGCTGACCCACCTTGGGAAAGGAGCTTGGCACTGGAGAAGGGCTTTTTTCACAGTCTATTTATCGTTCATCCCTCCTGGTCAGGTTCACATTCTTTTTCAGTGGGAGACTTGAAGAAACTAGATGTGCCTTCAGGGGATGTACCCAGACCACTGGGAGTCTGAGCAAGAGCTGGTTGGAGAGAGAAGTGCTCGAGTCCCCACTTCTCCCGGCCATGGCTGCAGGTACCTTTGCAGTAAGAACCCGTGTGTGTCTCTGGGATGTGCTTGTTAGCCTTGCCCCAGCCAAACACAGCCTGGGAGCCTTCTTGTGCAATGCCTTGTCTCTCATTTAGCAATGAGAGAAATAAAAGTGCAGCCCTCTCTCCAAGCCCATCAAAATTACTTACAGATGAGAGGGGTTTAGGAGGGCAGTGCAGGAGGGTCAAAGATGCTGTAATCTCACCTGTGCTGCAGGTACAAACTGACGGATCTCAGGCAAGAAGGAGGAACTGGAAAACCTGCCAAGTGCAAGTGCCATCTGCAGCAGAAGCTGCTCCTCCAGGCAGCACAGGGAGAGCAGCTTCCACCCCTCAGCTGGGACAGCTTTGCTTTTCCACCAGCTATGACATTGTGGAAACACAGCTGCTGTTCTGTTTCTGCTGCAAACACAGAGCTTGCAGATGTGCTGCAGCCTAGAAAAGTCCTGGGCTTCCCAGGAAGTTATTGTGCTGGCTTTTCCCCACCTTCCTGGCATGGGTTAGTAAGGCCACAGGGTGCTGATGGGAAAACGCGTAGCTTTTCTCTTCGCAGTTTTCACAGGCAAAAGGTTCACCTGTGGTTCAATGTTTAACTGAAATTAAGGCTGACAGCTTTTCCCTATAAATTAAATTAATGAGATGTTTGAACTCCTACTGAATTACTTGTGCAGATCTTTGCTGTTTGACATTGTCTCTGGGCTTCCTCCCCACAGACACCCTCTGCAGCCGCCCTCACGCCCCTTGCCCATGCTGGGATTAAGGGGCTGGTCATTACTGGGTTGCTGGTGCTGTGTGTGCTGGGAGAGGTGGCCACACAGAACTTTCACAGAGAGCCACTCCTCTGCAGGGGAGAAAGTTTACTTACCAAAAGAAAAGGAAAAAAAAAAGAGTTCTTGCCATTGTAATCTGGCAGGAAGTTTTGTTGGTGTTGGTGGTGGTCTGAGGGCACTGCACAGCAGCTGTGCTGCCCCATGGTGTCCATGGCCTGGGTAGCTCCCTCTACTTTGCCCATGTCCACAAGCTTTTTGCTCAGACCTACTCAACTCCTCCTGTTGCAGCCACTCACAGCCATCTCCCCACCGCAGCTCTCACGCTCTGCACTTGTCATCAACTTTCAGTCCTTTTTCAGTTAAAATGGGCTGGATTAGCAGAGGCAGCTGATGAAGCTGATGAGCTCATTTAGGCCAAATTGGGATAAGGGATATGTGTAGGCAGAAGTGGAGCATTGCGCTCAGCAGAGCCGAAGTGAGCGGGGTCAGTTTGCCTGTACCATCAGCTGCAGGAGCTCAGGGGCTCAATCCAGTTTGGAATCAGCTTGGAGAGGTATCAGGACCTTGATGGTGATGGGAAGCCTGTCTGGGAGAATTCTGCTCCCTGAGTAACTCTGGAAGGGTAGGTAAGGTGGGTAAGAGGTGTGGGTGTTTCCATCTTCAAGAAATGCCATGTTTAAAAAGGAGCATCTACTTTGTGGAGCAAGCAGAGCAACTTATTTAATAAAAAGCAGCCTTGTAGGAGACAAGCTTTTCAAGAGCAGAAATTGAAGTTGGTTTCATTTGGTAAAGCTCCCTGAGTGCTTCCTTTGCTGTAGCTTTGCAGAGAAGGACTTTCTTCATTATAGCATGGTTCCCTGGAGCAGAGGAAAGAGGCATTGTGACCAGGGAGCTGTGGCTGCCCAGCTGAGGAGAGGAGAGAGCCCATTAGCTCTTTGTTGCTTGAAAATTAATCTCAGCAAGTATCACTGTCAGAGGAGTTATTAGCTGTAAAACAGATAAGGAAGCAAAATGCAGGTAGTGAGGCTATTTTGCACATACATCATCAGAGAATTTTAGCTGTGGTCTGATACCTCAAGGAACGAGGTGTTTCAGTGCTGTTTGTGGCCAAAATATGTGGTTCACAGTTAAAACTGCGTTTGCTTTAAAGCATTTCAAATTTCTTTTTGTCTCATCATCCATGCTACTTGCACTGCGTCTCCCCTGTGGTTCAGGAAGGGTGTAGAAGGTGGTGTTGAGTAAGTTACCCTCTTTCTCTACCACCTGACCTCTGGTGGCATCAGTGGAAACACCCCTGAGGTGCACCCTGCAGGCATGGAGTGCAGGTAGAATGAACATCAGTTTGTCTGGAAATGCCTCTGAGTTGAAGCCAATTCCTTGACTGTATCCCAGGTTTCTGTTCCAGTGAAGGTAGGATTCTTGACCATTGCTCAGACAAATACAGGATTTCTTGTGCCACTGGCAGCTTTGCAAGTTATGCTGAGCAGTGAATTTCCAAACAAGACTAACTTGTGACCAAGTAGAGCCATTTTCCTGACGGATCAGTGCTCTGGCAGAGGGATTTAGCATCCAGGGTTCCCCAGCTCCAGGGGGCTGAATTGGACTGACTGTAGAGTTGTGTGTGTTTGGTAGTCTCTTTGCACTGACATTCCCATCAGATCAAGGTTTTCATAGGGAATCCAGATGTTGTTCTATAATCAAAGCATTTGATATCTTTGGGAAAACTCAGAACTCTGTTTCTTTCTGAATTGTCAAGCAAATAGTTTAGTCATTAAGTTGTTTTATAAAATAGCATATTTTTCCCTTTCTCTGGTGCCATATTATGTTTTATAAATGCAGACATAATGCAGGGAATGTCAAAAGAAGCAGATTTGAGATTATCTAGAGCAAAATATGACAAAAATGAATATATCATATGGACATACAAACCTTGCAGCTCTGTCTGATAGGTTGAGAGGCTGAGAAGGGAGGAGATGAGCAAGGTGATGGGGACAAGAAGAGAGAGGCTAAGGCAGGTGGTGATGGGGAACCACATGAGGATTCAACTCAACAAATAAAGTGCATTTTCTTGGACTCGGGGAGTTGTCTCCATCTGGGATGTCCAATTTGAATGTCTCTCCAGAATTTTGAGCTGTCCAGCTGCTGCTTATTTATTGGCATAGGGATCCTTTGGGCAGACTTGGATAACCTTGGCCTTTTGGGCTGAGGCAGTGTTTCCTCAGGATTACCAATGAGTTATGTGTCCTTTCCTGTTTGTGTTTTCATCTGAGATTTACAGCAAACAACAATGAGAGATGCCAGAAGGCAACTTTTCAATTCTTAGCAAAATAAAAATATGTGCCAGGATTCATGCATATATTCATGTGGACACCTGTGTTATTGAAACACATTTCCTTTGCTATTTGTGATCTATTTACTTGAACCATTCTAAAATTCAACTAATGCATAATACTGAAAAATCTCCTGTGGAGCTGGGTAGAAAACGTGAAACTTCATTTTGTGCTGGGAAATTCTGCACTATATATTACCTACTTTTCCCTTCAAGCACTTCCAGCGTGGAGCCTTATCCTTGCCAGGCTCAGGTGCAAGCCCCAAGGAGGCTCAAGAGGCTCTGACCAGAGCAAAGCCTTAGGGGTCAATATTTGTTTATAAACCATATTCCTGGGCAATTCCATTTTCCACCTAGTACTGAGTTTACCTTAATGTCTTGGCTGGTTGTTTAATATTTTCCAGTTGACTGCAGGAGCTTACACTCCTCCCAGGCTGGTGTTCTGAGTGGATAACTCCTCCAGGGAGATATCAGCCCTCTAAGGACCTTCCCCCTGTGACTTAGAGGAGCTGATGCTTTGCTGCTGTGAACGACTGACAGACTGGTAAGCAGAGAAGTACAGCAGGGAGGAGTAGGACCTCTGTCATGGTGTGATGTTTGGTGGGAGGTGTGGTGAGGTCCTGACTCACTGCTCAGCCACCCTCGTATTTATCTCCTCCTGTTTAACATATGTCTAAAATGTAGCTCTGAGTACATGTGCAGAACTTGCTGCTGCTACAAATCAGCCTGGACAGCGTTTGAGAGGAAGAACAGCAATGGAGGCTTTCAAGCCAGAGCCAGGGCAGGATAGAAGCAAACATTAATAACCCACATCTAGAAACAGCTCTACTTTGGTATCACATTGCCACCTGCATCCTGCAGACACAGGTCCCTGGCATGAGGGTTTTGCTTCAAAACCCCTTGTCATGAGGAGCCTGTGGTGCAGCCCAAGCTCACACTGTCCAGGACTGATGAAGATAATCTGGAGTTTCCATTCTGTGACATTACAGTGCACTGAGCCCTTCCCATAGATGGGATTTTCCTGCAGAAAAACTTGCCCCGTTTGCTGCGGGGAGGTTGAGACAATGGCACTTCTTTGATGTCCTCCAGCCAAGCCTGGGTTTGAGGTCTGTGAAAAATAAGTAAGTCAAAATATTAGAAGGTGCCATGCTGATAGTTGATTCTTCCAAGAATATTTTTCCCAAAGCTTAAACCATTTCCAATAGCAAGAAACTGTAATGAAGCCTAAGTGTATTTATGAAGTGAAATCATTAACAATGGATTAGCCAGTAGAATCCAATTTCCTTTTCCATCAGTGATGCTAACACAGACTGGAATTTCATTGATGTATTGGGCATCATCGTCATCCTCTTAACTGAGAGAAAAATTGTATTTGCCATTCTCCAGTGGCTGCACTTCACAGGAAAAATGGCATCTTATACAAAGGATCAAGCCAGAATCTTAATGGAGAAGGTATTTACAAGAAAATAAATGTGTACATAAATATTTCACAGGCACCTCATACGTGCATTGTGTTTCATTATGTTTAATGTATGAATGTAACTATTTTTCTTGTGTGGATTTTCCCCTCTTAAGCAATGTCTTGAGGAGCTTAATGTAGAGAAATAAATTTGTGTGGACGTCTGTCGTGTATAATAAGATAATACATGGGAGAGGTAGAGGAATCCTTCTCCTAGGAGTTCTTTTTCTTAAAGAAAAGAGCTTACCATTTTGTAAGTATTGAGTACTAAAATCCGTGTGATTGAAGCTTTGGTCCCTGCTTTTATGCTCCACACTCTCAGCCCTGCTGTGCTTTCCCTGTCCCCTGAGAGGAGTGATGTGAGGCCCACAGAAATGGGCTTCACTGGCAGTGGCAGGGAAGTGGCTGTAGTTTTGGATAACCAGATTTAGTCTGGCGGACCGAAGTGCCTCAAGCAAAGCAGGGATCTGGATTCATCTCAGCACTTGTGTCCCCTGTGAGTGTGGCTGCCTTGCAGCTCATTGCTCTCTTCTCCCAGCCCCTCAGGAAATACAACAGCATTGTAGGGGTTCTTGAAGCTCCTCTCTCTGGGAAAAAGTCTTAGTTTAGAATTCTGCTTCTTGATGTCTGAGTGCTCTGCATCTTCCCCACCCCGATCAAATTTTAGCATGTTAAAGAGTCTTTGCTAGGGGCTGGATGTCCATGGATGATGGAGATGTCCTTATGATGTGTGTTGGTGGCTGAGACAAGCTGCTTACTCTGCAGAGGGGCTTTGGCAGCCAGGGTGGGGCACCCACGGGGTCCCTGGTTTAGAACAAGGTGCTTCGGGCTGTTGTGTACCTCTGCCAGCAGCGTGTTTAGTCACAAATTGTGGTGCTTAAACTTCTCCTCTCTACATTTTTCTGTGCCAGAATAATGTGGTTTAGGGAAAAGTCCCAGGAGTTGCTGGTGGCCAGGAAAGTCAGCTGCTGTGCTCTCGGGGATGTGGTGATGTTATTCCGTGTGCAGCCAGGTAGGTACCAGCTGTCTTTTGCTGAGCTGTTGTCAGAGGGCTCTTTCCATAAAGAGAACATTTCTCCAGATATCAGACCACTGTCTCAAACCAAAAATGAAACACTAGATTTTGGTCCTAGTGATATAACAAGATAGTGATTGATACCAAGCAAAAAAACCCCAGCACTTTATTTAGGGAAAAGTAATTTTTGGGAATGTTATTTTAAAAATGAACGCATGGAAAGTTTAAGTTTAAATAGAAAGCAAATCTGTAGCTTTTAATGAAATCAGTTTCTCTTTCCCTCCCAATTAAGAATCCCCAAACCAATCTGTTTCTGAACCAGCTCAAGGTGACCAAAGGTAATTCAAATACAAGTTTAGACCAGATTGCATTTGGACTTGTCTTGAGTATTAATACATGCAACCATGATATTTTCTCATCATGTGAACTCTAGAGAGGAAAGATAGGCTGTTGGGTTTTTTTAATGCTAATGCTAAAATTATCCACTAGTTTTGGACATTTCTGTTGTGATAGTTGCAGTGTTAACTCCCACAGCCACCTCTCCACCGACACAGAAGCTGGGGAGCCACGTGGCTGTGTTTGTAGTGCACCAGATCAGCTCAAACTGTGCATGAAGGAGGCTTTGCTCCAATAAACCACAGAGTTTGCCTCTGTCACCCACTCCAGGAGAGGGCTGACCTCACTGCAGGACTGGAGGAGATGGTGGTCAGAGGAAGGAGTCACTGGAAGAGATTGGTCCTTAGTGCTTCTGCCTTTTGACAGGGCGATTAAATAGAAACTGGAGCTCTAAATCAGGTTTAGTAGCTGGCAGGAGTTTTATTCCTTACCTTCCCTTAGTACATGATGTAGTCAGCATGTGATGCCAGGTAACTTTCTTGGAATAGCACTCTGGGTTTGTTTTGCAGAAACCCATAAAGATATCGCCTGCACACAGCCAGGACTTAGCTTTAAACCCTGCTCTGCGAGCGCTACTCAAGCACAGTTTCTGCAGAGCTGGGGCCTCACGTTACCCCTGTGGTGCTGCACAAACGCAGCCTCACCACCGTGAATGGCAGTGAAGATGTTTGACTGCTGCGTTAACAGCGCGGGGCTGGGTTAGCTCCAGCAGCTGAATCATCGCTTGTGTGCTGAGATCACTGCTCTGTCTCCGCGCTGAGGCTCCGGAGGCCAAGGCAGGGAGCAGGGCCATCCGGCAGATGCCCCAGCCCGCTGCTCCCGAGCCTCCGTGGGCAGCATCGCATCTCACGGGCAGCATCTCAGGGGCAGCATCTCAACTCACGGGCAGCATCTCATGGCCAGCATCTCACGGGCAGCACCCCTGCGGTCGCCGGGAGCGGCGGGGCCGGGCTGCAGCCGGCGGTGCTCGGCGGGCAGCGCTCAGCTCGGTGCCGCGGGACGAGGCTGCGCTCCCGCGCCGGGGCTCGGAGCCGGGATGCAGATGTGCGGCTCGGAGCCGGGATGCAGATGTGCGGCTCGGAGCCGGGATGCAGATGTGCGGCTCGGAGCCGGGATGCAGATGTGCGGCCCGGCCCGTCCTGCGGGCTGCGAGAGCATCGGGCAAGAGCTGCAGAGGGGCCGGGGGAGTGGCACAGTCACCATGCAAAGCGTGAAAGAGAGAACCGATCAAGAAGGAGCTAATGAAGGAGAAGGAGCTGTCAGTGCAGAGGCAGCTGTGTATGAGATGAGCCCAGAGCAGTGTGCTTTCCCATCCAGCTGGTCTGGGGGCACTCAAAGATGGGATGAGTGGGCTGGCACCAGTCTGCAAACCGAACTGTGCTGGGATGCTCAGGAGAGCAATTGTGAGCCCGCATGCCATCCTGCCTTGGAGCAGCCCCTTTCCAGGGCTTAATTACATGCTTTGGGGATTGAGGCTCCTGGCTGTGATTCCCTGTTTCTCCAAAGGAGACCTAGGAGCCTTAAGAGAAAACCAGTTGTGTTGAACAGCCCATCCTGCAACTAGAAAAGAAATCTATTTTGTGATTAAGTTATTCAAATCAGAATGTGCCATATGCAGCTTTTCCCAATGGGATGCAGCCAGCAGATGCATTGGCAGCCCCTTCTCCCCCAGCCCCCTCCAGCTCACGTTGGGTAAAACAAATGCTCATAAACCAAATAACAATCATTCTTTGAAATTCGGGCCAGTCCCTGCTCTGTATGACTGAGGCTCTGGGATGTGTCTGAGAGGAAATCTCAGGCACACAGGAGATCTGCAGGGCAGGGCCTTGAATGCATGTCTCTCACTTTTATAGTGGTGCTGTAACAAATGGACCATTCTGGAAAAGGAGCAGTGAAGTACAACAGTGCTTAAATGTATGCTCCACTGGGGAGGACGAGAAGTTGAATATATGGGATAAGGGATTGAGTTTTAGGCGAGGGTCCATGGTTAAGGATGGGGTGGTGAGAGTTTCCTGGTGGTTTTTTTTTTTCTTCTTTTTTTGTATACTTCTTCTTGAGGTACCTCACAGATCTGTGCTGGTGTCTCCTCCCAGATGTCACCCACGCTTATACACGATGCAGCTGTGCTTGAGGGTGATGAAAGCACAAGTCAGGTTTCACAGTCTTGCTCCCAAGATGTTAAACCCAACTCTTCCTTCTGACTGCCTGAGAGCCATCAGGAGCTTGGGGACTCTTTCAAGTCTGGTTGGAGTTAGCAGAAATCCTGCTTCTCTGCTTCTTGCACCTGCACTGGGGAGAAGGTCTTTTCTAAAGCTCTGACACTAAGCCTGTCTGTCATGTGGAGCTTGCAAATAATAGAGGATGCAAGTTATTGGTTCCCAGAGAATATTGTACTCTGTGGTTTTTTTCCTTTTTATTATTATTTTTTCAGTCAGAAATCTCTGATACTCTGACAGAAAGGAAAGGGAGCAAGTTTGCATAGTCCTTGCCACATTTTGCCTCCTCACTTGCAAACATGGAATAGGGATACCAACAAAGTTCCTTCCCTACAGCTGTGTGCTTGACTCTTCCTGAACAGGGAGAAGCTGTCCCTGCTGCTCCCCAGCTGGGGGTGGCACCTTCGCAGGTTACGGGAGCAACCAAGGGAAAAGATTTCCAGTTTTCTGGTTGACATAACCAAACCTGTTCTTTGCAATCCTGAGCCCTTTGCTACCTTTTTCCTGAAGTTCAATGAGGTATTTTGCCAGTTCCTGCAGTCTAAAATCACCCTGGGGTTTTGCCAACGAAGCTTTAGCTGTCCATGTGGGCCCTGTACTGGTAGGGAAGGAGTGCAGCACGGGGGTCTGGGACACAGCTGGCAGCACATCTCCAGGTAACATCCCTCTCTTACCTGCTGAGATCTGGAGCACGCAGGTATTGCTGGGTGGGAACAGCTGCACCATTCTCTGTGGGGAAAAATATTAATGCCATTTAAAATGAATTGTGTGCTTGAGATAAATCACCTCCTGCAAGTGTGTTGCCTCAGAACTTGCATAGCTTGTATTTAAGAGGATTGACAAGGTGTTCGGGCGTCTACAAAATAGGGAGAGATTTAAACATGGGAAGGAACTAGGTGCTCTCATCTTTTGTGGCAGTCTGGATTTCTCTAATCCATGTCTGCATTTGCTTACATTTGAGACAGGCCCCAAAATGACTTAGTGGGCTGTGTGCGTGGCGAATCCCCAGCTGAGACAAATTCATTTGTCCTGTGTAGTTCTGCCCCCCGTGCTCTGGGATGCAGCCAGGCAGGGCCTGCAGCAGGCTGGGGGCAGTGGGAGCTCTGTCCTGTCCCTGCAGGCGCTGCTGGGTCTGGCCCTGCTGTGCCAGGGATGGAGCTGGATTAGGGCTGTGCTCCCAGAACTTCCTTCTGCAGTTCTGGGAGCATCAGCCCCCTCTCCTCCTGCGTTACAGCGAGGATCAGAGTGCTCCAAATCCCTTCCCTGCTTGCCCCTTGCTGCCTTTGCAAATGCACTTCTTGAAAAACTTGCTGGTTAAGAGATCATGCTGGAAGTGATTGTCGGTGTAACACCCACTTTGTAAAAATGCTTTTGTAATAAAGTCATGTTTATGAATGAAACCAAGCTGGAATTAAACATCTGAATTGCTGGAGTAAATATATTGGCAAAACAATATGGAATTAACTGATGGAGCCCTGGTGATATGGCATTTACATCTCGTGGTTTCCATAGATACATGTGACAGCGTTTTACAAACACTGTGCACCACCTGAAATACATTATTCAGGAATAATAATTGCATTTAAGTGTGTTCTGCCCAAAACCCCTCCTAAAGTATTTGTTGAGTGATGGAAACTAAACAGGTTTTCAAAGGTCATTGCAGTTTTATCAGTTTTAATCTTAAATTTTTCCCAAAGTAAAGGTGGAGGGAAAAGGAGGCAGAGAAAGCCCCTGGCCCAAGGCCTGTGCCTGCAATTTGGTGCAGTGAGTGCAGCTCAGCCTGGGGCAAGAGGCTGGGGTGTGTGCACGTTCTGCCAGCTGCAGGGCTGGTTGTACCCAAGCTGGGTAAGGGAATGACAGGCTGGCTGGGGAGACACAGCCTTGACTGACAAGGAGGAAAACAAAAGTTCAGGGGAGAGCAACTCAGATGAGCAAACAGATCCATCCACAGCAAGTCACAGATGTGTGAGGCTGGAGGATGGCTCCCCTCAGCACACGAAGGCTCCCTGACAATAAGGAGCTGCCGAGAATGCGGCGTTCACCCTGGAGCAGCGCTTTGCTGGTGCCGAGTTTCCAAGAGCCGCAGTGCCCAGGTGAGGCCGATGGTTTGGAAGAGGTTTCGTGGCCGGGACAAAGCCAAGGCAGAGCCCCGTGGCCGGGGGTGGCCGGATCTCCGGCGGGCACAGCCAGTGCTGGCCGTGCCTCGGGGCCGGTGCCCGCTGGGGAGGCTGAGCTCGCACAGAAACCTGGCTCCTCTCAGGTAGCACTAATCGAAACAGGCAGAGTCGTTATTCTCCCTCCCCAGCTCTTCCTCATATCAAATATGCATTTCCCCCTCTATGCTCTAATTAAAAACCAAATGAGAGGGAGAGAGGAGGAGGAAACTAATAATGCCAGTTACACATTTGGCTTACGAAAAAGAAAAGCACACTCTAATGCGTTTGAGGACAATAAGGAGGAAATGATTCACGCTTAATAAACCTCTTTGCTGTTAATCTCTGTTAACCTAAGGGCTCTGTTACTTTATTGAAAAGTCTCCTCACGTTCTGTTGTGTCATTGAAAAGAAAGAACTTTCATTATTATTTTTTGCAGGGGTTATTTATTGAACCTGCTGCCTCTGGAGCACTGGCGTGTTGTGGAAACTGGGCAGCCTGGTTGCTGTTATGGTAAGAATATTTTATCACTGCCATGATCCTTCCCCTTGCCCATGGCAGCACTGGGAGGTCCCAAGCCACACACCAGTGTCGTGGAAGGGTTGGTCACAGCTTCCCAGGTGTTGTTAAGGAAGGCTGGTGGGATCACCTGTTTGTTCAGGTGATTGAGATCTGCTGCCAGGGGGGATCCTGGGTGGGTTCCTACCTACCACCTGAAGGGCTGAGGATGAGCCTGTGCTGGAGAGTTCCAGAAAGGACCCCAGAGCTAAACATCCTCCTGCCCCCTCACCGAGGAGACGGAAGCACAATGGATGGATGTGATTAGCACACTGTGTTTAAAACCCCATATTTTTCCTGCATGATGCACAGTCTTTCACAGCTTTCTCATCCCATGGAGTAATGCCCAGAAATTGATGTTATGCGTTTGTAATGGGAAAGGAGCGGGGTGTCACAAGGGGCAGAGTGGATATTGCCGAGAATCCCTCACGCTTAATGATTTTCTTTCCAGCTGCATCATCTTTCACCCTCTCCCTTGTGCCTGCCCCTCAAATATCTGAAGGTTTGGGTTTGTTCTTTCACTCACAGTCTGTGGCATTAAATGCTGTCCCTGTTTTTCTGAAGCAGCTGCATTGGCAGGGCCCGGGCGACTCCTCCCGTCCGGAACCGACGGCTCGGGAGGGCGCGGGTGCCACCGGGTCCTGGGAGCCCCAGGTGACACACCCTGCTCTTGTGCTGCTGCTCAGGTGGCTGCTGATTCCACGTGAGTGGAGGTGTATTTGAAGGTAGGAAGTGAGGGGGAAGAGCAGCAGCAGAGGTGGCAGAGGATGTATAAGAAGAGAAAAAATTGTATTTTTGGGAGGATTTAGTGTCAGGAGCACAAGATGTCCCTTTGACTCCTGAAGCAGCTCCCAAGAAACCTGCTCTCGCTTAGTCTGGATGATGGCTCTTCCCTTCTCTGTAATCTGCAGATCTTCCCTTCTGACCCAGCTGCACCCAAGCGTTCAGAGCAAGCCAACGCCTCTGACTGAGATGTCTCCAATGTGAGAGGTTCTCAGGAGGGTCAACACTTGATTTGATATCAGATCCTTCAAAGGAAATTTCCCAGTGGTTTTAGTACAGTGGGGTTTTTTAACTCCAGCAGGAGTTTTGTCTTATTATTTCTGTGACTCAAACCGTGTTTCTGAAATCTTTTAATTTTCTTTCTGAGGGAAAGCTATTTCAAAGTCAGAGCTGGATAAAAATTAAAGCATGAACATTATCTGACTGGACTGTAAGTCCTTTATAAGATATGCAGAGTGAAATCAGTACAGCTGCACAACATCATTCCTTGTTAATGCAATCAATACCCTCCTCTTGCAGTGTTGTTACAGGCACATTTCTCTGGTTCTGGCCAGTGAATTCTGAAATACTGTTTGCATAAGTTTGCCTGTTTCTCACTGTGTTTATTTGACAATTATTTTAGTTATCTCGAAATCAGATTTTCAAATAAAGCAGTTTTTCCCCTTTGTGATTGCTATGAAAATTACACTTGGAAAATCAAAGCTTTCAGAGGTCATTTTACTTTCATCTCTTGTTTCTGATGAGGTCCTAGCACATCAAAAATCCACACTCAGAGACATCTGTCTCTGAGCAAACATTTAAAATACCAGGAGGCCCTCATGGCACAGAAGGAGTGCAGCCACAATGATCCCACCCCAGCACTCACTGGAGCTTGGGATGAGGACCCAGATCATGTCAAAACTCGGGATGCTTGGCTGGAGCACTGCCTGTCTGTGGGCACCACTGCTGGGACTGAGCAGAGCAGAAGCGTGTCAGGGCTTGATTGGAGCTGGACAGAAGAGGTCCTACAGGAGCACATTTTCCACAGGAAAAACCCTGAGTTGAGAGGATTCAGTGCTGGGTTGCCAGCAGCCAGAGGTTACCAACCCTCTAAAGGCTTTCTGTAGCTGGGGGCATTAAATAATTCAGTAGTCTTTCCATCCAGACTCATGGAAAATTTTCTCTTGTGCTAAAAAATTCTCCAGACCACCACCAGTAACTGAAATGATGAGAGAAACCCAGCCTGAGTGCTAACACTATGCTATGGCAGAGATGAATAAAAAAATTGCATGAAGAAGCAGCTCCCTGGCAGAATATGACATTTAAATGTGTTTCCCTCCTTCGATTTGAAATGCAAGAAGTGAGGAGATGCAAAAGGCACTCACTTGAGGTTCAAAGAGCTGTTCATGTAAAGGATCAATAGATCTAGCACTGTATTTAGTGTCATACTAAGTGCTGGACCAGGCAATTATTTTGATTCATCACTGTGGTAAGTGAAGCATCAAAGTGTGACAGAAAATTCCTGTATTTTCTTGTTTCTTATGTAACTGAAATATTTCATCTTTAGAGGCAGTTATGCTATAGATTGATATTCTGCTCTTGACAGGTATTGCAAATGGTTGGTTAATCCAGTGTTAGTTTTACAGGTTTTTGGCATTTTTCCAGTCTGTGATCCATGGGGTGTCTGTGCCGTGGGGACCCTTCCAGCAGCTCCCTTTGAGACACCTGACTGCAGCGGTAGGGTGCAAATGTTCTTGCTGACATCAAAGGGAGAACTGTTGGCTCTAAAGAACCAGTTCTAGAGCTGGATCCATCTTACTTTGCCAAACTAAAAGATGAAGGTCTAAGTTTACTCAGGGTAATGAATTAGATAGCCATATGTTACATGTGCTCAGCCACTTTCCTTCAAGGGCTTTAATAGTTCTGTGTTCACTAACAGCAGCAGCCAGTCCCAAATAAAACCTGCAAAGAAAGCTCATGCACTTTTCCCCTTGTTCTGTAAGTACAAGCAGCAGATGCTGGTGCCATCCTTTGCTGTTGCATGGGGGAGCTGAGGTGCCCTGAGCCCATGACCTGAGCCTGCAGCAGATTTCCCTCATCAGTGACTCGCCAGTCTTGCCCTGTTCCAGCTGAGACAAACTGAAGTTGGATCCTGAGACTCATGCTGTCCTGAGTATAGAGTGGCTTCACAGCCCAGATCTGTTGTCAGGAGTGTGCAACCCTTTTCAGCCACAGAAGGGTGTGATGAAGGGAAGTGCCAAGGGAGCTGCTGGCTACGTTGTGTGAGCAGTGTGGGATGTTCCAGGAAACTTGTGAAGAGCCCAAGGAATTCCGTTCTTTCCCAGGGTCCTTATGGTCTCGGATGCTACGGAAACCTGGGCTTGGCAGTGGAAAAGGTGTCAGAAGTAAGAGGGGACCAGCTCAACTTCCATGTGGGAAGAGCACAAACAGCCCCCCAGTAACACAGCAGCCCCTCTGAGTATCTGCTGGAGGCCTTCAAGGAAAATTGCTGCTCCCAGGAAAGAAGGCCTTGGACCTGAGGACATGATGCTGCTTGGAGCTCTGAGGTTTGCTCCTTTCAACTGCTCTGTGCCTGTGGAAGAACCTCTTGGTTTTCCCAGCTCTGTAAGTCTTATCCTGAGAGTTGCAGAGCAATTGCTCCCATTTGGGGTGAGCATACCAGTTCTGGAGCATTTATCTCCTTGCAGATCCTCACTACTCAGTATGATTTGAGCATGCTGTGAGAAACACTGCAGCTCTTCAGTTCCTGTGCTGTAATGGGGTAGATGTACAGGCTTGTCCTGACAGTCCTGGAGCGTGAAACTCTGTGATAACAACCCCAGGTGCCACCTATTGCTGTTATCCTGAACTGGTGCTGGAGCCACAGCTGCCTGAAGAAATGAATTTGTTCGCTCAAAGAATGTAAATATAACATATTTGTATATTAGTGTCTTTTGAAGTAATTCAAATTCCACTGAAAAATTCTGCAGAAAGTTCTTTAGGTAACTGCCAACTCTGAGACTCATTTATGCACTTTTGGTTGACAAAAACACCTTTCAAAGAGCTGTGTGTGTTTTGTTGATGTGCAGTCAGCTCTGCAGGCTGCTTGTTGCCTGTTCTTGGCAATATTTCTGCCCCAAATCCTTGTGCAGTCTCAGGCTACAATGTCACTTCAAGTGGGGCTTCCAGAGGCCAGCAACAGGACGGATGTGGCCTGCAGAACACAGCAGGGAGCAGGAACCTAAATTGCTGAAAGCACCAGTGGAAAGCTCAGAATTTACATCAGATATAATGTATTATGAGTGAGATTTATAACAGGATTACAGAAAGCAGTTAGTTAAAGCTACTGGCAGTAAACAGAGATTAAAATATTTATCTAGCTGTAAAAATATGAATAATGGAGTAATTTGTGTAGTTATGTAAAGCAGCTGTGTACTTTATACTGACAAAAAATAGCACTGCTAATATCACTAATATCTTACCATGTCCATGTATCAAAATCCTTCCATGCCTTTCACTTCCAAACCAAATCCTCTTGTATCTAATCAGTGCATAATATGGAATTTCCTCAAGCTACAGACATGCTCATGAGGGGGTGGATCACCCAACAATGCAGCTCTCTGCCTTTCTGCCTCCCCCCTCCTTGAGACATCAGTTCCTTCCCTTCCCTTCCCTCTGGGAGGGTGTGTGATGCCAGTTACAAGGCAGCTGGCTGCTAATATTTCCTGCATTTTATATTGCTCTTCCCACTATGGAGTTTCTTCTAATGTAGCTCTGTGTGATCAGTGTTATTTTACAGGAAGGTCTGGTCTTTGGGGAAGTGGTTGAGGTTTTAGACTTCCAGAAGTCCACTCTAATATTTGAAACTTTTTACATAGAAGCATTCTTCTTTCTGACCCAGATCGTGCTGCAGTCACCTGCTGCAGTCTCCCTCCAGTTCAGCTGCTTGGGCATGTAATCTATAAAATAATTAGTAAATGTAAAGCCAACGCTTACTGCCTCAACAGAAATGTGTTGGTGACCACGAGCAGCACCAGAGGTTTCACTTTTTATTTTTTCCATCAGCTCCTTGCCAGGAACAGCTTTCAATATGATGTACATCTGCAGTGATGCTTCCAGGTGTGCTGTGACATTTTATCTTGGAAAAGTTGCAAGTTCCCCTGTTGTTGTAGCTCTGTAAAACCGTGCTTAGGTCTGCCTGGACTGATAAAACAGATGGGGAAACATCAGCTTCAGCTGGAGGATCTGTGCCATCCTCTGAAGGCTAAAGCACAGGCCCTGGGGCCAGTTTCTTCCTGAGACACCCTCACGGATTCCAGTTGCCACCAGGACTCTCAAGCATCCTGTTCTTGATCTTCTGGGTGAGATAAAAATTTTGTTCATTCCTTCTTTAGGCCTAAGGAAGGAAAGCTCAGGGGTTTGCTGCTTGCTGCTTTTACTCTCCAGTCAGCTTAAATTTTTAAAATATTCAGCAGAGAGGATTAAGCAGCACAGCTGGCCTTGATCCTGTGCCTTGCTGAACTCCCAAGGTAATCGGTCATGCTGCACATCGAGTGTCTCCCAACATCTGGTTATTTCCTAAGCTGTCTTCTTCTGACAGGGATAAATTTAGCCCTTGGTGGTGGTCTAGGAGATGGGCATTAATGATGATTTTGGGTGGCCAGCTCATTTCCCTCCTGGGTCAGAAGCAGCCTTTCTGTGAGAGATCACCAAATGTCTTTTTTCCTGAAAAGTAGAGCAGAGCATCCCCCATATCATCCCTTTTGATTCTTAAGGGGGAGTAGTTCCCCCTAGTGTAAATTCCAGCGTGTATCTATCATGCTTCAGAAATCCCAAGCCTCATCCAGCTCCTGGGGAAGAGGAAAATAGGATATTGGGTAGGAGGTAACTCCAGCAGAGACAGGGGAGCTGCCTGGGAGGGATGTGGGTGTTAGAGAGCATGGACATCAGCTCTGTGAGAAGAGAGTGTTCCTTCAGTTCCAGCCCGGATCAAGAGACGAGCCCCTCTCCCTGCCTTGTTAGTTTTCCAGAGCCTCATCAGGCAAGGCACAGATGTCAGAAATGTCACCTGCTGCCGTGCAGGCCCGGCAGTGACTCAGCAACGCACCACGAGAGGCTGCTCAGGAAGGACAGATTGTTCTCTAAGTACACTACTTTCTTTTTTTTAATATCTTCTAATTATGTTCTCTCTGGTATTGATCCTGTGCTCTTTTAGAAGCCAGATTCATCCTCTGCTTCTTAAGAAGCAGAAAAGAAAACATTTGGAGCCTGAGCTGCTCTGTGGTCCCCCAACCATGTCTGCTGGGCTCGTTTGCTGGCTGACAGCTGGTTTGGGACTCTTGATAGTATTTTTTAGGGATGTGATTTTACAGTATGTCAGAATCTCATGTCTATCTCTTTTCCCTGCAAACCACTTGTGGACAGTTGGCCAAACAGAAGTTTTATGTCTTAAAAAAAAAATAAAAATCATTATTTAAGTGATGAAATTCTGTTGCCAATTCTCCTGTCATTCTCCTGTCCTATTTACTGCTTGGACTTGAAAAGCATAACGATTTTTGAAGGCTTTGTTTTTAAACTCTGCTCTTGCTTTTCCTTTGTGACTGCTTTGACAGACTTCTCTGATGTATATTTCAGTATAGGTTGATGTGAAGCTAACGAGAAGGCAGATGTTTATTTACAGAAATATGGGTTCTATTTGTTAAATTATTTCCTGGTAAGGAGCACATTGCTTTCCAATTACCTTACATGCTAGGAGGGCTTTTTTATAAATATCTTTACAGCTTGGTCTTTAAGCTGTATATTGCTACAGGCATATAAAACTGCCAGTAAACCCAAACCCCACAACTTCAGCGATCATTATAAAACACAAAAAGATTCAAATTTTATTTTAAGCCAAGAAAAAGATTTACACCTCATAAAATAAGTGTATAAATATCACCGCCAATTTACAAATCTGACTAATAAGTACTAAATAGAAAAAGATTAAGTTTGTAAATTCTCAGCCTCTACTTTGAGTTGTCGGGTGCCTGATTTACATGAAGTAAAACTTTGTGTAAAATTAAGAACAACAGAGCTTCTGTCTTGTCTCCCGTACAAGCCCCAGTCCGTGTTATGTACCTCCTGATTAGACTTATTTTTATCACTTCATCTTTTTGTTATTGCCCTTGGCACTATAAAACAATTGTATAAACAGAAGCAGAGCTGCTCTGTGCTGTATGGCTCTATACAAAAGCCTGCCTCAGCCAAGCCAAGCACAGAAGTCAGTGGTGTTTCAAACTGTGACTGAGGGCCCAAGCACCCAGCTGTGAGACACTACACGAGGTGGCCTTTTTGGGGATGGGATGAAATACTCCCCAGAGGCTCTGGGATGCTCTTGCTGCAGCTTGTGTGGACTCTGAACCAGCTCTGACACTAGCAAGGGTACCAAATACTTCAAGAGCTAAAATTTCCTCAAGAGATCGGCTAAATGCCAAGTGGCAGGTAGCTAAATTAGCTTGGAGTGAGATGTGCATTCCCCAAAATCCAGTGCAGACACCAGGACAAACTCTCCTGAGCCTGCCGCTGTCCTGCCCTCTGGCCAGCTGGAGTGTCACTGCTAATGTGAACCAGGATAAGTTACAGGATTTTTCCTAATTGAGGCTTGCAGGTCATGTGACAGGACTTACCCCTGTGTGAGTCACCTGGGGAGAGAAGATGAGGAGAAGGTCTGCAGTGGTTCTGTGCTTCTCCAGTTGGAGTTTGGGACCAAGCAGTGCTGGTGGAAAGGAGCCCTGGCAGCACCCTGGACATGAGTGAGTCCCTTGTGCTGGCCCCTGCTAGCTCTCTTCCTTCTAATTCCATAGAGCTGATGGACCCTACGTGTATGTTTTTGACCTCTTTTGGTGATTTTTCAATGTTCTAGTGCTGAGGGTAAATGAAAAGACAACCCCTCTTTTCTCTCTTACTTGCAGCTGCTTTGTTGTTCTAAGTGTCTCAGAATTCCCCTGGTGGTTTTTGTGTCGCTTTGATGACTGTTTTGGTTTTTCATGAACAACCAGGGCAGTTGCTGCAGGGAGACCTCCCCTTTCTCAGCATCAGCAGCTGGCTGGAGACCTGGACCAGGTCCCTTAGGGACTTGCTGGGACAAGCCTGGGAATCCTGCCTGTGCTGGCATCCAGCCTGAGCAGAAGTAGCCTCGCTTAGAAGCGAGGTGGGCTGCTGCCCGAAGTATTGAGGGGTGCTGGCTGAGCTATGCACACACATTCAGGCTGGTCTTATCGGGGAAGAAGTGATCTCCTGTTCTCCTCCTCGTTTCTCTTTGCAAGGAAGATGTTTCCTCATCATCCCTTCTCTAGCTCATGGCTGCTCCTGCTCTAGCCCTGGTGGGTTGAACGGGGTCAGTCCCATGGAGAAATCTGCCCTTATCCTACTGGACCCAGGCTCATGGGGAGAGCCAGCTGAGTTGTGTGTTTTCCTGACTTGTTTGTGGAGCAGTAAAATGCCTTGAAGTTGTTTCCACTGCTGTTTCCTTCCTTTCCTTTGCGCTTCCAAAGCTCAGCCCCTCTGTCCCAGCGTGTGGCTGCAAAGGTAGGATCACACGAGACCCAACCACCCTTCAGTCCCTAGGGCTGCCTTGGATGTCAGAGCAAATTTAGAGCCATTATCTCCAGATGTACACTTCTGCAGCTGGGCAGTTGTCCCCTAAATCTTGGAATCCCTGTTGATAAAAGAAAAGGGGAAAAATAAGTAGACTCAGTAACAAGTGTACCCTCTCAAAGAACTTATTGGCACAGCAACTGGTGAAATTTGGCTGTGTTCCTGTACAAGACTAAATGAAATATGTTATTTCAATTTTTTATTCACTTTGAATGCGATTTATGCAGTCCCATTACCTTGTCTTCAGGGAACTGGTGTCTAAGACTTGACTTACTTGTTTACTTCTAGATTCAATTTTATCAGGCTTAGTCTCTTCAATGCTTTTGAGGAAAATTCCTTTTCTTTCTCTTTTATATAAGATGAAAAACTATTTCCCTCTTTTACTATGAAAAAAATCCCTATCTTTAGTTGTACTGTGTGACTTTGGTGGGAGAGAAGTATTTTTAGCCAATCAGAGCTGGAAGTCTGACATAGAAATGTGTGTAAGGTAGGATCCAGAGTAAACCATCTGCAGAGCTGCACGAGTGGAGCAGCAGCCGATGGGCACAGCCCCTCCAGCTCAGCTCCTGCCTTTGCATTCTGCTCACAGGAGCTGTGCAGGACTCTGCTGCTGGAGGGGTGCAACTTGCCAAATGATCTTGGCAGCCAAATCCACACAGCCTGTCCAAGAGGGGTAAATGAGAGCAGGACTTGGCCTGCTTTCTTTCAGTTAATCTCTCTGTTTAGAGGAGCTCTGCATTTGTCTGCTTGGCACACTGATGCTCAAGAACTCAGCACTACTTGTGAGGATGTTTCCAGTCTGACAGCAGCCTATAATTACTGAATGTCAGGCAGGGCTGGTGATAGATACTGCAGCACTGGAATCTAGGGGCTGCTGAATTCATGAGCCACTTGAGGGTATCTCAGCAGTAAAATGATGCTTGGTGTGACTAAAGCAAGCAAACACTTCAGGACAGGCTTAATATAAAGCCTGCGAGCTGTCCCGCTGAAACAAGGGAAGTATTAGCATACTTATACAAAAATGTCTGTACTCATAAGGGCTTAAATATCAATCCAGTTTGAGAATTAATTCACCTTCACATTGTGGTGTGTTAGTTTATCTAATTATCCATGCTTAGGGTATCTTTACCCACCTAAGTCAGCGTGCATCGTGGTGTTAATGCAGGAGGTGCTCATGCTTAAACCAAGGCCCTTTTTCCTCTGTCTGTGTAAAGGAAGCTTGAGACAAACAGTAGATGTGGTATTAACATGATCTTCAGTTTATATATTTATTTATTTATTCTGTTGGAATACTTGCCATATTTATGCTATTTCTGAATAAATCCGGGTTTTGGACCAGAGCCCTGCGAGGGTGGAGGAGGCAGGTCACTGTGAAGTCAGTGTGTTGTGGGAGATGCTGCATTAGGTCTGTCCCTAACATCCTCTTCCACATTTTCAGCTCAGCAATGCTGTTGCTTTAGGCTGTCATAATTTGATTAAACCCTGATTTGTCTGGAAAGGTGAGTCACCTGTAATCAGCACATTAAATGAAAGACCTACCCGATTTGCTACTGAAAAATAATCTCAAATTCAATAAAGGTTTAATTCCACATTTACAAGCCCTGATGCTTTCAGCTCTCTAATCACTGTTTCCTGTCAACCACGAAACTCTTTTCATTTCCTGGAGTATGAATACAAACAAGTGTGTGAGGAACTGCAGGCAGGCGCCAGGGCTGAGTTGCTCTGTGGTAGGACACTGCATATTCAGAGACCATCTCATTTCATTAGGAAACCTGGGACTTTCACGTTTCTGAGACATTTTATGGCATAACACTGCTAGCAACCATCTTATCAGTCTGTTGATGTCCAGAGAGATTTGACCAGAGAGTAGGTGAAGTAAGTCAGCATCCACTAATTTTCCAGACTCTGGTGGTCTGTATTTGGTGGTGTCCAGGTGCATTTGAAAGGAACTTAGTTTTTTGTCTCTTGTCTCTACAGCCACTGACCCAGGGAAACAAATGGGAGCTGCTGAGCTTTGTGGTGCTGTTCTGTATAGGCAGAATCCAGATGATGGCCAAGGTGGTCTCCTGAACGACTCAACAAAAAGTGAAAGGACCAGCAAGGTCGTTTCACAGGCAGATGCCCTCAAGAGTGGCTTTATTGTACATATCTGTAGTTTCAGAAAAACATCAACCACACAATGAATTAGCTTCTTGGAGAGAAAGGATTTGGTGTGTGCTTTCCTGTGTAAGTCTGAAGCACACTAACAGTAGTTCCGAGGTGGGGGAAAAAAAGGCCAAAACAGTGACCAAAGTGCTCTGGCTCTCAGGGGCAATGGTCCCTTAGGTCTGATTTATGCCTGTCAGAGGCAAGGGTCAGGCACTTGAAGCTGTGCAGGAAAGGGGAAGAAATGCCTCTGTGGGAGGTGTGTTCTCTCCCTTTGTTGTGTAGCTCAACACTGTTATGTTTGAGGAGCTTTTGAGGGGGGAGGGAAGCTAAGAAGGAGATTGGACTGGCAGCTAAAGGATTGATGCTGCTTGTACATACTTACCAACATGCAGCAGCATCACCTCCAGTAACATTCCTAGAGATAGAAAGTCCAGCACTTAAAGGATTTGTGGAACAATGGTTTCCTATAAAGACAGAGAGGCAACTTTTATATCAAGCCTGCTTGAGATTTTTTTCACTTGGCACATGCAGAGTCCATTAGACTCAAAGTGATCCAAGGATAATGATACGAGCACAAGCAAAGAAAGGAAATGGAGGGAAGTGCTTTTAACTTCAGTCATCCAAAGTGTCAAAGATAAATAATACACAGATTGGCATTGCCTTCTAAAGCCAGCCGCTGAGTCTGATGGAGATTTTAATGCTGAGAAATCACGTGTGCCCCATGGAGGATTTGGAGTCAGGTCAGTTGTGCCAGGGAGAGCTGAGCTGATGGGGAGTTCCTCTCCTCTGTACAGCATTGGAGGAGGCTGGGCTGCTCCTCTGATGACAACTGATTCTTTCAGCACCCTCTTTTGTCAGGTTGCTGTGTTAGCCCTGTTTTAATAATCTCCTTGCAAGAATTAATGGAGTCTGCTCCTGCAGCAAAGCGGAGGGGAGGGGATGGTTCCCTTTGTTAGGCTGAACTCTCTGAGCTGGGGAAGGGAAGCAACTTGAAAGGGAGGGCAGGTTTTTCCACTGAAGGTTCTCTCTAGATGGAATAACATGATCCTGTGTGACTTTTTCCAGTCTTGTTGATGACAGGAACTGATGTGGGGGTGGAATGACTGAATCTAAAGGAGACAGTGTTGTGGCACCTGTAGGGCCCAGGCACTGTGGAGATGTGCTGGCACCGGGGACCATGAAGGAAAGAGGGAGGTGAGAGAGGTTAATGTGATAGGAGATCCTTGGAGGCAGTCTGTGACAAAAAGGAGGAAGGGGAGCACCAGAGAGTGGGAAAAAGGAGGAGGAGGAGGAGTGTGCCCAGGATAGGCTGTGCTCCCCTGTGTGGGACTGTGGAGCGCAGTGCACCCAGGAGCAGTGTGGTTCTGTCCTGGTCACAGGTGTCTCCTCTGGTCACCCAGACCTGCTTCCCACAGCCTTGGCCTCATCCCATTCCCAGGGACGAGCCCTTCTCGCTGTGCTCTGCCTGCTCAGGTGAGCAGCTCCAGCAGCTGGGCAGGGGCCAAGGCAATTCTGATGGAGTCTGTTCCGCTGGACCCGCTCCAGCGAGGTCTGATGGGCTGCAGAGAGGCCCCGCTGCCGACAGCCTCATCCATATTCATAACGATGGAAGATTGGATTGCCTGGCTTCACAACCTTTAATAGATACAGTGTGTGGCTCTGTGTGAGTCTAACAAGGGAGATAACACACATCCTACAAGCTGGTGGCAGTCTTATATTGATTTTGAGTAATTCTGGTTCCTGTCTTTTGACCAGCTATCACTTTCTGTTGTGATAATTAAAGTGCGTTTTCGCACCCTGTGGCAGGAAGCCCTGATTTTCTGTGTGCGATACACCGAGTTCCCACATCACAAGGGGAACTATTGGGAAATCCATAATTGCAGGGCTTTGGCAACCTTTAAATATTTCCATGGTTACAGAGGGGAAGGAGTTTCCCATTGGTTGGTGCAGTAATTATTTCAGTGACAAGGATGAACATGATTTTTGAAGTTGTTTGTTAGAGTGTTATTTGGATTTAACTTAATTTTGTAGCTCTTAGAGTACAATTTCCATATGAGCTGTTTGTTGTTTCCTGTTAATGAGAAGCATTAAAACTTTGGCTAATAGTGCCAGTGGAATGATGTGGAAAACTTTACCACTGGTGCTTTTCTATTACTTTCAAGTGAATGAGGAAAGCCAGATCCTTGTGACTTTTGCCTTCACTGTGGTCTGTGCCTGGCTTTCATGTCTATGTAAAAAATTGTGAATTTATGCCTTCGGTGTATTCACATGGAGGCGAATGTGCTGAGATCCTACATGGCCCAGCTCTGATCAGCTGGGGCCTGGCTGATTTTAGGGTGTCTCCATAATGTTCCTCATAGTCAAGACAGGACCAAAATTGCCTGTGGATGGGCTGGAGGGACAGACGGGGAGAGCAAATGCCAGGTATGTGTAGGAGGACGCTGAGACTTCCCTTCTAGAACTTTTCCATGAACAAAAGAGGACAACATTAACTGAACAAGTGGCTTATGAAATATTGCTCAGTTTTCCAGCAGCAAGGACGTGACAGTAATTCTGCAGAGAGCCCCAGCCTGTAACGCTCGGAGGCTGCTTGTGCAAGGGATGTGAAATGATGCCAGGTATTGGAACCTACTTTCCTTCGGTGCTTGTTTCTGACTCCTCTTATTTTCTTCAAAGAGTGTCTGTACAGGCAGCGTGGGTGTCTCTGTGCCAGGTGACTTCTTGGTGCGTTTGCCACTTTGGCCTGACAGTTATTGGAGTTAAAGATTTAGAGCTCAGTACTTGTGCCAGTTTTTTGGCCCATTATAAGTCTAACCCAGCTTGATGAACAAACCTCCAAATTTGTATTATACAATGAGTCTCAGCATGTTTGTTTTCTCTAGGGAAGGAAAGACAAGTATTAATGTCAGGCTGGATTTGAACTGAAAGCATCACAGAGGAGATGTTTTATGGGGTAGTACTCTGGCACTGGGCTGTTCGGGCTTTTTTTTCTTTCTTTTTGTTCCTACCCCCTCCTGCTGACTACCCACAGCCACAAATTAGGACAGCTAGAAATTTTCTGGTTGGAAAAGCTCGAATACAGTTACCTTTCCTATGTGTCTGTGCTAATGCCAAGGGCACATGAATAGAAGCAAGACTTGAGGCATAACCCTGGAGCAGTTCACACCGTGGCAGCTGCAAACAAAGAGGCAGACTATGTGTTGAAAGCTGGACACTTGAAAGCGTGTCAGGTTTAGCCAGGATGCAACCCAGGGGGCAAAGTTAGTTCGTTTTAGGGGGCTGTATGTACAGATTGAATTATTTTTTAATTGGGACAGCTTGTGCTGCCCAGAGTTAACACATTCACAGGTTCATGGCCCACTAAGGAGTGTGTTGTTGTGTGAGGCTGACAGCATCTAGACTTCAGTGTGGGTGTAAAACAAAGCCTAATGTGGACATGGGAATATTCCCATGGTTGTGGTCACCTTTACAATGGCACTCAGACAAACCAGCAGGGTGGAGATGTTGTGATTGCACAGGCAAGACCAGCCCAACCCAGTGCTTGCTCTTGGCCCTCCAGAAAGGTGGGGAACCAAAGGTGTTTTTCTCATCAGCCCCTCTTCATCACTCACAGCAAAATGTTTGGAAGAACCTGGGGTGGGAATTGTCTCCTTCCCTTCCCCCTGCCTGGTTGTGGTGCGGGGTCTGGCCCTTCTCCCCTCTGATCCATGTGCCGCTGGAGTCGTCTTGTCTGGATGCGATTTGGGATGACTCGGAGCAGTGGCTTACAAGATTAATGGAAATGTTCTGTAGTCCCTTCAAGTCTTCCTGGTGAGATAATGTAATGCAGATTGATTTGCACCATTCCTCTCGCCTGTCCCTGCGTCCCGGAGGCTTTGACAGGATGGCAGGCTTGCTTATCTGCTTTATTTATTTATTTTAAATGAGGGAGGAAGGATGTTAAATATCCCAATTGGTAGTTGTTATTTGAGAGCTCAGTTATCTCACAGGCCAAAAATGTGATTTTTTGTTTTTAAAAATGTGTCCTGTTCACATTCTGCTGTGTCTGTATAAGCATAGACATAATCATTGAAATTCAGTTACTTCTCCATGGAACAGGGAATTGAGAGAAAGTGCCCAATTTATAAATTTCAGTTAGAAGAAAATCTCGTGGGAGTGGTGGATCTGTGGCACTGATCACTTCCACAAGTGGAGCCCAGTCCCCTGTGGAGACCAAGGGGACTCAGTGCAGCTGCAGGCAGGCGAGCCCTCAGCAGCTCCAGTGCTGAGGACAGAGGGGATCTCTGCCATGAGCACAGATGACTCTGGACCAGCTCTGCATTGTCCATCCTCCTGCTGTGTTCTGATGGGTGCCCTTAAAGCCCCTGCAGCATCCCCCACCCCGGCAACCCCGTGCTGGCAGTGAATGGAGCCCTGCTTTGATTTTGTTTGGGCACATTCCTTACCCTCGTGCTGTAATGAGCTGTCTCATGCTGGAGCTTCCACACAGCTGCTGAAAGAAGGAATGTTTCAAATAAACACTGAATGTGGACTTGAGAGTCTGCACACTGCTCTGCTGAGTTCCCTCTGCCCTGCCCACCCTGTGCTGGGGAACATTTTGTCTCCTTGAGTGTTTATTCCCTCACTGTCCTTAAAAGCTAAATCAATACAGATTCCAATCTCAACATGCCCTGTCTAGCAGGACTGACTTGAACCCCCTCAGGCTTCCCTTTGTAGCACCCTGGGGACCCGATTTTTTCCCCAGGGAACTGAAGAACCTTGAAAACAGAGGCAGAGACAAGAACCAGGCATCAAAGCTCTTGAATGGCCAAGTTTCCACTTATAATTAAATCCCCTGTAGAGTCCAAATCCAAGTGCTCTTCTTTGTACCTTTGAAGCTGATATTTGCACCCATGCTTTGGGGATATCTAGGTGCTAGTTCAGGGCTCAGGTTCACTTCTAGTCTAAATAAATTTGATTGTAATAAGGAATCTGCAATTTTTTTGAGTTTTTCATTCTCTCTTCCTTTCTCATACTAGTTATTTCTCAAGAGTTCATTGACAGAGAAGTCTTTGCTCCACTCTAGGCAAATAGGAAATCAAAATGATAGAAGTTTGTTTCTTTACAAAGTCCTGTTTGGGCTTTGTAGCTGCTGATGCAGGGGCAGCATCTGGTGCTTCCAGGAGTGCCACTGCTCATCTGAGAAGCCTGTAAGCACCTTGCTTGAGTGATTATTCCAGTGAGCATTTCTTGACTTCAGAGTCACGAGCAGCTGACTGGACAGAACGTCCCCTCTGTGGCCAGTCCCCGCGGGGCCGCTCCACGCAGCCTCCAGCAGCAGGAGGGGCAGCCCTTGCTCCGGCTCCCTGGGCTACTGGCTTTGGCTGCTTACAGTCAACTCTCCCCTTGATATTTATTTGTTTCTGGTTTGGGTTTTTTTCAGTTTAGCCAGCACCACTGATTTTTAACCCTTTGATGGCAGCAGCCTCGTCTGTCTGCACGTGCAGTGTGGGCTGAGACAGACAGACATACTGGGGTGCTTTCCTGGAGACCAGCCAGACTTCCCATCCTTGTCTCAGCCTCTCCATCAGTGTCCCTGCTGCTTCCTGCTTTTTAGAAATCACTATAAAGATGATTAGAAAATTTTCCTTTTTAATTGCCTAATTGTTTTACTGAATGACTTTTCCCCTGGTCACTATCCCAATGGCTAAGAGCTCTCACATGTGGCCTTTTCCTTCTATTTTTTTTCCTAAAATAATTTCAGCACCAGCTCCAGTTGATGACTTTTGTCACAGCAGTGACCAAGTCTGCCTTGTGAGCAGAAAACAGCCTCTCAGAACAGGTCTGATCTCACCCTTGGGGATGATGCTGTGCCAGCACTTCCTTGTGAACACAAGTTAATTTGTTTTTCCCTTCCCTTCCAGTCAAAAATCTTCTTCCTCACTCTCAATACATTCAGTGTTTATTTAAAACTCTCCTTCCTTTAGCAGCTATCTGGAAGCTACAGTGTGAGACAACTCATTACAGTGTGGTGGGGGTATGGACATATTTACACACCAGATCCACATACCAACAACTCTAGAATGAAATAGCGAGGCAAGAAATAGTGCAGCAAGGACAAGTGGGAGAACAAGAGGAGGGATTTCAAACTCCACAGAAGAGACGTGGCACTGCCGTGGTTGTTCACTGCTGAGGCTCCTGAATGAGCTCTCAAGGACGAGGAGTCCCTGAGCACATGCAGTGATGTGTTGGTGATCAGACAGCTTTGAAGAAGGTGTAGGAGCCAGGAGAGTGGTCAGGGCAGCCTCAGAGTGATTCAGAAAGCTGCTGGGAAGAGCCCTCATTGTTTTCTTATTCTCAATAATTTTGGCTTCAGAAGTTTACATTTGTGGTGGGGAAATTGTTTTTTCAATTATCAAATTAGAAGCCACCTTGCCCTGCTTTAAGTCCTCTGACAAAGCAAGGAAAGAGCTTTGGGTTGTAGCTTGAAGCAGCTGAAACTTTTTCAAAGGCCACTGCTTTTCATTGCCCTTGAAATGTTCCTCCTTAGGTCTGTAGGGAGTGTTAAGGGTAGCACATCTGACAGAAGAATAAATCAGCTCTAGACCTAGTTTAATGAACTAGGAAGGTAGTTTTTTTGCAAGCATTTCCCTTCAACTGTGTTGCTGCTGTCTGGGTTCATGCCCTCATGAAAGCAATTGATCTGCACGGAAAAGGGACTTTCCTTGGATGCTGTGTTGCAATAGGAGGGCAAAATCCTAAATGTCTTGATTTGGAGAGTAGGAACAAGCCATGCTATGCACTGAGTAGTGTTTGTCACAGCTAGAATTGTGTCTGCACACATGCTTACAGTGTGTAATGAGAAGAGAAAATACTGCATTAAACCTGGCTGATAAATTTTCTATGAGGTAAGCCTCAGGCTAGCTGTCTTCGTGTCAGAATGGAAGCAGTTCCACAAATAGGGGAATTTCTTGTTTAGTATCTTCAGACAAATCCTCGTTACAACTAAACTGTGTGTTCAAATCAACATCTGTCCTGGGTCAGTGTAGAAACAAAATTTAGAGCAAAGGCAATTCCAAATCACTACCTGGATATCTTTAAAAGATTACAAGAATTAACTTGTCTATAAATTTACATTTTCCCCTTTTCCTCTTTCCAGCCCTTTTGGCTCAAGCGTTCCTGGGGTGGCCTTTGCCCTTAGATCAGCACGTGGTGGTGCAGTGGAGATGCACTCCATGATCTTCCCTAAGCTCTCTGTGAGCTTATTTAAATGGTTTGCTGTTAGAATGTCCAGTATGGAAAAGTTCCATGGTTAATTGCAGGCGTTCCCAGATGCCATTTCCCTGGGTGAGCCCTCAGCCTGCTGCCAGGACGGGCTCTCTGGAGCAGCAGGAGTTTCCTGCAGGGGAGGAATGCCCCAAATGCTTTTGAAGCTCTGTTTGTGGTTGTGCTGGTGGTGGGAGTTCTGCAGAAGGGATAGATCCAGCCCAGGATTTTCCAGTGAGGACTGGGAGGGTTGCTGGAGCAGAGAGGGGAGGTTCCTGGCCTCGGCATGAGGCACTTCCATGGGGACAGGGGCAGCGGTGGGAAGGGTTGCCATGGCGATGTGATAACCAGCACATCCCCGAGGAGGAGATCCCTCCGCGGCATCCCAAGGTCTCCCAAACCTGAGAGCTGCTCTGGAATACAACTGCAGCTGTTGCCATTGCAACCAAAACCTTGCCCAGAGAGGGAGGCAGCTGTGGAACGTGAGCACGGGTTGTACTTGGAGCAAAGTGCTGCCAGCGAGGGGCGAGGAGCTGCCGCCGATCTGGGGGAGCGAGAGCCGGGTCTGGGGGGAGTGAGGGGGCTGCGGCACTCGGGGGCTCCCTGCGGCACAGCCACGGCTGCCACAGACCCTGCTCTCCCCGGCACAGGGCCCGGGAATCGGCCCCGCCTGTGGCAGGGCTCTGTCACTTGCTGAATGCTGTGTTTTGAGGTTGGTGATTAGTTTATGAAAGATGGTACTAAACACATTTTTTGCTACTTTTCCTAGACCTAAAAGTGTCCTTCAGGTCTGAATCTTTTAGCAGTGCCTTGAGGAGAGGGTTTTCTCTAAACACCAGTATGTTTTTCTTTTATTTTTATCATATTCCATGTACCATCAAGGCTGAGAAATCAGTATTGCAAGCAGGGAGAGCTGAGACAGCACCGTGGCTGCCTGGCTGTGACACCAGCTCCTGGGGGAGTGGGTGTTTTTGCCTAGCCTGGCTCGGGCACGACACTTCAAAATTTGTGCCAGGCCAGCTCCAACATGCTGGTGTGCATGGGACGGGAATATCAATAAAGGCTGAAGTCAACTCAGTGATTCCAGGGCATTGTAGTGAGAAAAAATTGCATTTTCTGAAGGCTGAACTGTAACTGCTACGTTTAGACAAGTACTTTGAAGCAGGGTCACAGTATCATTCTGTGTTACTCAGTGACCACTTTGTTGTTGTAAGCTGGACTTTGCCTGCAACACTGGCACATGTTCTGGGTACTGACTTAATCTCAGGAAGAAAACGAATCCATTTCAAGAAGCTAAGTGTTGCTTTCATTGTATGCTCCCAGCCATCACTGTTGCTTTTCTCAGTGTGAGAATCTGAGCCTGCCACTGTGTAATTTCAGTGACTAAGATGGCTTTATATTGTCACTGTTGTCAGCAGTTCCAGTTTTCATCAAACAGCTACTTTTTGGTGTGCGAAATTTAGCATGCACGTTGTCGTGCTGGGTGCAAACTTCCATCTTAATATACAGCTTAATGCAGCAAAAGCTCATTCTGGCTCTCGCCAGGTTGTGTCTGTACCACTTTAGACAGACCAGCAGAAGGCGAAGTGCATGCAGGGCTAGACCCACCCTGAAACTGCGAGGGGAGCTCCCAGAATCGGTTTTGCAGGACCCTGGAGAGTTCACTCAGGGGCTGGGACAGTCCCCTTTGCCTGACCTTTGTTTCCAGGCTGGCTCAGAGGCAATCACTGATGATTCTTTACAGAGGGAGGAATTGCTTCCTGTGCAGGTGGAGAGGAATGTTGAGCGGTGATGGAATCAGAGGTGTGGCCACGCTTTAATCCCTTCTGATGCTGCTGGGAGAGTTCTGCTCTGCAAACAGCCACCCCAGTGCAGCTGAGAGGGAGAGGTCTCCTCGCCTTGTTACTTTACTGCCTCAGAATGCAGCACAAAACCAGCTGTTGGGGACATTTGTGTTCTCGGTGGTGGCATTTTATGGCTTTATCTCGGCATCCTTCAGGCAAATGCCACGGAATGGCTTCTGTGTAGCAAAAGAAACCCTTGGGTTTGGGTCCTCGTCAGGAGCAGCAGGGATTGTCCAACAGGACGTTGGCCCCTGCGACCTGGAGACACAGAGGTGCTGTAGGGGGGGATATTTCTGTTCTCAGGTGCTTTTCTCCTTCCCTGCTCCCCAGGGAGCCCGAGGGCAAGCTTCCACACAGCAGTGTCCATGAAATAAGAACTCATCACATTTTCCTTTCCGTGAACCCTGTTGCTTTGTCTGGGTGAGCAGCTCAGGACTCTGGCTTGGTGGAGTGTTTCTAGGTGGGTGTACGTGAGAGCAAAGTTTGACTCAAAATTCTTAAGTTAGCCTCAGATGAGAATCCTGGAGGAGGACAAATAGAGATAACTTTAGCTTTGCTTTAGAAAACTGGGGGCTTTTTATAGAGAAAAGAGTACATTTCAGATTTGTTGTTGCACAAAGTTGAGTTTTGTTTGGAAAAGGCCATTTGGCAAATTGTGTGATTATATTAAGCTCACAGGTGGTGACTCACCAGCATAAATTATTTCCAGGAAACAAATGAAGGGAAGGGTAATGATATGTTGTTTCTTCTACCGTGGAATAAAAGAATAACCTTTCTGCCTGGGGGTGCTTTTAGAAAAGTAGATAAAACCTGAAGTCAAAAGCATTTAAATCAGCAAATCCTGTCTTTAACATTTCCTTCACATTTCTGTGCTGTAGTTTCTGAAGAAGAGGCTGAGAATCAAATTACTTCCAGCCACGGAGATTTGAAGTCTGTTTTAAGTTATCGAAAATGGTTCCTGTGTACCTCTGCTGGGGAAGTGCCTAAATATCTGACTCCTTGTGGGAGGAAGATGCTTAAGCAGGTGAAGTAAGAGGACTGGAAATAGTCATTGTCCCTTCGGGTGCAAACTTCCAGGCTCTTTCTCTAACAGCCACTGGGTGGGATGGAGAATGCTGACATTCGGGAAAATGGTCCAGTTTTGGAGTAACACTTCTGGTAAGACTTAAAAAAAAAAAAATCATTTTAAATCACCTCCTCATCAAAGAAAAAGCAATTCATATTTTCAGATCTCTTTGCAGCACAGAAATATTTTATAACACACATGAAGAGTCATTACAACTTGTGCTTCCTCAAATAAAACTAAAAATAATTTACAACCACAACAATTCCTGGTGATAGAGGAGACATAATTTTTAAAGCTTAGTATTTCTGTTTTGGAGCAATTACAGAACCTTGTATTATAGAGGATGATGTGATTGTTTTTCATGTGGCAACACCATTTAATTAAGATTTAAACAGATGGTTAACAGGAATAGTATTGTAGGCTTCATCAAAGTAAAATCTAAAGGGCACAGTAATATTTCCACTTCAAAGTGGTTTGTTTTGATTTCTACCAATAAATAAATTAATTTCACATGTCAGAGGAAAGCACTTTCACAGTGCAGTTACTGTGTTACTGTTGTGTAGTGAAGTGTGGTTCACAGAACAGGGACTTCATTTGTAACCCCAGCGCAGATACAGATCTACCAAATGAGCAAAGTGCTCGAGTTGTGAGGCTCGGTGGTAACCACAGAGAGTGAGACAAACCCCAACAAACTATTTTTCATAACTGGGAAAAGCACAGACAGGAGTTGAGTGGGAAGGCAGCGTCCAGCCCCTGTGCCCGGCAAACCCCTGTGCCCTCCCCTTGCCCCTGCACGTCGGGGTGCCCAGCTGGGGCAGAGGGCTTCTTCAGCAAAGGGCACTCAGGAGATAAGGAGAGTGAGAGAAGCAATACCCTTATCTCCCTTCGCTCAGGAAAGCAAAGGAAACACGGGGATTTAGCCCAAGAGCAGGACTGGAAATGTGGACACAGAAGTGGATAAAGGGAGCAGCTGTCACCCCCACCACGAGCTCTGCCTGCACCTCGCTGTGCACTCCCCTGCTCGCTGAAAACCCTCAGGAGGAGGGGAGGGAGTGTAGCACGTTTATGTAGATGGGGCTTATTTATTTTTCCTCTACAACACAGGCCTCTGGAAGAGGCACCATCGCAACCCCCCCATCAAACCTTTCCCAATCAAAAAGGAGAAAGCACAATATCTCAATCAAATTGAAATGAAATTTCCAGGACTTCTTAGGGCAAAGCATTATTTTGATAAGAAAACTTGCCGACTGAAAGGGAGAGGCCGTGCTGGCCCCACGGCTCACCTCCAGAAGGTGAGAGCAGCCCTGCAGAGATAAGTGCCCTATTTCTGGGCATGGCTCGGCAGCAAGGCTGCTCTGCAGCCCCAAAAGAAGATTTCCAGGAAGGAAAGGTCAGAGAGGATAAAGCAGCCGTTTGGGAGCTGTCACTCTCTCCAGTGTGCTTGCTGCCACTGCACTCTTCACACTCACGCGCAGGTCAAGAACAAACCTGGGTTCAAAAGTTGCCTTGTGGGCTGCGATTCATGTTGTCCAGCTTTAGCTAAAATTGAGTTTCCTTGGTACTCTGCAGGAATAAATCAGCAATTCTAGAGGGCCGTTCAGCCCACACCTTCCCCCCCTTGGCTTTCAAGGGAGCCTGAGCAGCTTTGCTGACCCCAAAGCCCCAGTGCCGCACTGCGGCCAGGCTGGCGGCGGGCGAGGCTGGAGCTTGCTCCTGCACACTGGTCCTGGCAGGACAGTGACCTTGGGCCCTGGGCACCTGCACACAGCTCCAGCAGCCTCTGGGGCTGTTCTGGGGGTGCTGGCAGTGATTCCTTGCTTGTCCTGAAGTGCCTGCTGGCTCCAGCTACAGCAGTGTTGGTGGTTTCAGGCTGTGCTCTCTGTTGGGAGAGGATGGACGGGCAGTGGGTAACGCTGTTACAGACCCACGGCACGGGCTCCAGCCCCCACTGAGCCTGCAAACCCCTGGAGGGTGGGAGCTGCTTGTCCCAAAGGCAGCAGGGACCAGAGGTGCACTGCCAGTGGGGGAGGACTGGCCATCAGGAGCAGAGCTGGGAACAGGAGGCAGCTTTTTGGGAAAATTCTCTGTGAAATAAAACAACAGAGGCAAAGTGCACTTGAGACACCCCATTAATAATCAGCACATGCAAAAGACAGGAAGGTGTTCCTTGTGCAAGACCTAATGTCATTAAACTTTACCCTGGCAAATATCAGAGTTGCTGCAAACAAATTCAGCCTTTCCTGGAAACACAAACTCCTGCCTTAAAGTGATAATTTCCCTAAACATTCAAGTGACGGGTTTGGGAGCTGCAATCAGAAAACCCTGATAGACTTAAAAGGAAATTTTTTCACGCACAAAGAGGCAAGTGTGTACGACGCTCCTGTTGCCCCAAGGTATTTAGTAGTTTTGTTGCTTAAAGTGATAATCAGACCATGTTGAATTTAACGTGGGACCACAGAAGTCAGAAGAAAAATTAAGAGTATCTAATCTCACCTCAGTCTCTCTTGCTTAACTCTTCTTAGGGTAGCAGGCAGTGTGCTTTTCTTTTTTTGTTTGGTGTTTTGTCCCGACAAAGTTGTCGTCTCTCCCCTGTCCTTTTGCAACCCTCACTCTTATCTTGCATGTTCTTGCCCCAGCTGATTTCCAATTTTCATTCCTTGCAGAAGAGGTGACTCTCAGGATCCTAGTTGTATCAGCATCTCCAAAGTGTTTAACAGCAGGAGCAACTTGAATATGGCATGAAAGTTAATAGCTGATGAAAGCATAATTTAACATAATATTAATAGGCCAGATTCTCCACTGATACAAATTGAGGAGAAAATGAAATTGCCCTGTTTTTCACCATCTAAAGCGAGGCACACTGTAGATCTCTAGTTAAAAGTACCTTGTGTAGTTATAATTTCACACTCCAAGTTGTCTGGAAGACAGGGAATTAAGCAACAAGGCTAAGCATTTTCCAGAAATAGAGGCATCAGTGGGAGTTGCAACAGGGTTTTTAATGTAATTACTCTCCTGCCTGGGGTGTCAGGTTCGTCAATAACAGCAAAGCTTTTCTATTGTACTGGAACATACAAACCAGAGCAGACCCCTCATTTGGCACTAATTGGTTGAGCCGAACATCTTGCAGAAATCCTGGAGCTGTGAAGAGTGTGCAGATGGAGGGGTGAAACCTGCAGGGCAGGTCTGGGTGAGGACGGTGTGGTTTGGCCCCTCTCCTCTCCTCGGGGGCACTGAGAAATGATCACTGGTGCTGGGGTGCCTCATCCCTTTTCTGCTGGCGGCAGATGGCCAGGGCTGCTCTGTCCCAGGTTAATCAAAACTCCATTTGGAAGAGGCAGTGCATTTGAGGAACAGTCCAGAAACAGGATTGGGCTATCAGAGGAGACAGCAGGACTGAATGTGCTGTGAAAATCCACATAGAAACCATGGAAAAATCAAAGAAAAAATTCTAGGAACAGGGGGCTGCAAAATGAGAGAACGGCAACCTGCAGGCGTGTTAGCCAGACTTGGGGCAGGAGGCAGACTGGTCCCTCAGGCTTTCTGCAGGACAAGGACTTTTCCCACAGATTTTGCAGGGAGCAACGATGCCACGGAGCAGCGCTGTAATATTTAGGAGCTGGGGTTAGGGGTGTCACCTGCTATTACACTGTAGTTACAGGGAGCCACACTGCGGGGAGTAATGGAGCCCCCAGGCTGCCAGGCACTGAGGAGGTGCACGTTTTCCCCTTGCTTTCTGTGCCCTGGGGAAAGCTGAGTGCGGGTGGGCCCTGATGTGCTGGGGGATGAGCAGGTGCCTGGGTGCTGCTGAGAGTGACAGTGCTGATATCACTGTTCCAAGGAGAGCTGTCTCTCGTGGCAGTGATCTGCCTGCCCCAGCGCCGTGGGGGAGGCTGCTGCAGACACCCAGTGCTTTGTATTTTATAGCACGTGTGAGGCTGCGGCTGCTGGGAGCAGCCGTGTGGGAGTAAAGTATATTTGGGAATCCTTGGTTTAGTGGGGTGTTCCAGGTCTTGCAGGACTGGCTGTGTTTTTTGGGCTGTTTTCTGGTTCTGCCCGTTGGAAGAGGTGTTGATTCCCCCCAGAAAAGCCACGGGTTTTGTGTTTCAGATATTTATGCCTCCTTCAGTTACCCAATAGAATCTGATTTTGGTTCTTTTCTTCTTGTGGAGAAATCCCTTTTTTCCCCCCATCTTACTAGTTCCACAGTGGTTCTTCAGGGCTGTGGGAAGGGAAGAGATGACCCAATGTGGAGGCAGTTTTCTGCATCTGGGCTTCATGAACCTGTGAACTGCAGGGGAAGGCGCTGCTGACCGGCTGCAGCCCCTGCTCACAGAGCTCCCTGCGTGGGCATGAAGAAGTGGAACCAGGAGGCTGGGCCATGGGGCTTGGAGGGGAGTTTTGTAGCACGTTTAGACACCTCAGTGGGTTTCAATAAGGCAGGCAGCCACGTAAGCTCAGTTAATAAGCTCCACTATAGGTATGGATGACTCATTCGTATCTTGCCTTTAAATTCTGCTCTTGATTTTAAAGAAAGCTGATTAATTCTGCGTGTGATACTCCCAGAATCACAGGGTGAGACTGGTTCACTGCTGTGTCCAGTGGATCTCAAGGCTTGCTCGGGATGCCAGTCTCACTCGTGTGTCCTGAGGAGGAATGGGTCTTCTCGCAGCACCTTGACCTTAGGACAGGAGAAACGCCTGGAATCCAGGGCAGCACATTCCTCTGCTCACATTGCAGAAAGGTTGGGAAGCCTGAGAACGAGATCCACCCCAGGCTCTGCGTGCCAAGCAGTGCAAGACAGAGGGGGCTCTGGGGAGTGTTGACTCACAGCATTTAGCATCGCTCTCAGTGGCAATCAGTGTTGGTGCAGTAGTGAAAAATATTCCGGAACTTTCCCTCTGGGGTACCTATCTCATTTTAGGCTGCATAAATCCTCCTCACAGGTTTGCAGTAAGACTTTGGTTAACTTTTTGCAGGTGATTTAAAGTGTGTGTCTGACAAGATTCCCTGTGCCATGTTTCCCTTGCTGCTGGAATGTCCTTTGGCATTCAATAAAAACCCAGAGTGCTTATGTTAATTTGATTTTTGCAATCAAGACACCTTAAATTACATTTATTCCTGTGTGGTGAGTCATGCTGTAATGATCTGATTTGTAGATCGGGTCCAAGTTCTGCAGGGCATTGTGCAAACATGAGACAATTTCCTTCTCACAAATCTTGGAGGGCACTTTCAGTTCCACAGTAACAAAAGAAATGAACGTGTTTTTGCCTACTCCAAGTGGAAGCCAAAGCTTCCAATTATATTTAAAACCAAATTTACAGTATTCTAGTCAAAGCAAAAGGGTAAGGAGAAATTTCCAGGTGAAATCTGTGATCCTAAATGGGTGAGAAAAGTAAAGGTCTTACAGTGCTGAAGCCACGGTGGGAGTAGTGATGACAGAAGTTGCGGCCATGGTCTGTGGACAAGGAAAAATGTGTGCTGGAAACCAATCCAGGGAAACTGCATCATGTCTGGTTTACTATGGCCATAACCCTTGTGCTTCCTTCCTGCCCCACGTGCCTCCTCCAGGTGTAACAGGAGATGTGTGGGTGCTGGTTCGGCGCAGTCCTCGGGCTGGCACCACCCTGCTGGGAACAGGAGCAGGAATTCCACTTGGGAATTACTGACATTTTGGTCCTGAGCTGCAAGCGCACATCTAAAGTGTAACTCAAATGGCTGGATTGGAGGCTAGAAGCAACAGAGCCAGCAGTGCTAAACCCAAGTTAATTAACTCTGCCACAGCCTCGTTAGCTCCGGCGGCGCTTCCTAACCACAGAGGCTCTGCTGCCTCTGGGAGGGAGAGGCTGGTAACAACACGGGAGCTGCACATCACCCATGGGCCATGGAGGAAGGAGGCTGGAGAGTTTTTCAGCCCAAGCAGGACAACTCTGGTGCCACAGTGGTGTCCTGCTGCGTGCAGGCCGTGGAATGCCCGGCTCTGTGCTGCCTGTGCTGGCTGATGCCTCATGCCCTGTGCACAGACACCATCCGTGCGTGGCTTCTTGCCTCCTGCCTCCTCAGTGGTGTTGGGTCACTATGAGCTTCTTTTCATGCCCAAACCATTTGGGGTGGTTGGAATTTCTGCCTTTCAGGTTAGTGAAACTGGGAACGAAGTCTCTGGCAGTAAATCCAGCATGCTGAGGAGCTGCTGCTCCCTTATGAGCGATGTCCACACATCAGCAGTGGCTTCAGGGAGTTGTTTCATCCCAGTGTGAGGTTAGAAATGTTTTGTCACCTGTGTGCCCTCTCTTTGTGCTGGGATTTTGGTGATGGACAAGTGGAGCAGTATCAGTGGTGGAGCCCTGCAGGCCAGGCAAGCAATGAGTGGCTCTGGCTCACAGGGCGTTGGTTGCTTGTGCTCCTGGTGGGAAGGGTCTGCTGGTGAGAGCAACCACTCATCTGAGCCACAGGAATGGAGAACATCTCTCTTTGCAGTGCACTTGGATAGAAATATCACCAAAGGTTTCCCTTCTTTCATCCTGCTGCATTGAGACCCTTGTCCCCAGGAAACACTATATAGTGAGTTTTTCTTTGCCTTAGTGTGATTTACACTTGGAAAAATATGTTTTCTCTTTTCTCTGTTGACTTTGTTTCCATAAGCACTGCTGACTTGGGGCCCTATCAGCTGTGATCCTTTCCTTCCTGCTACCCAGGCACCCACTGCCAGGGCACAGATTCCAGAACTTGCTGCTCTAGGAGCCATGACCCTTTGCATTTGTTTCAAGTCACATTGTTCTTTTTCCATGATAAAGCCTTGGAAACTCGTCCTATATTGTAACAGTCCCTTTCGGTTACTTTAATCCTAAATTCAGCGGTTTCATTAAATTACTCATTCTCCCCATTTTCTTTGTGATCACCAGCCATGTCAGTCACAGCAACTCTTCAAAGAGGGAGGCTGAACTCTACATCAGATAGGACTTCTTTCTTTTTATTTATAAAGCAAAGCATGAATTCTAACAGGTCCACTAGTCATATCTATTGATTTGGTACTTAATCATATGAACACAATGAATATTCAGTGCCTGCATGATATAAAAAGAACAATCAGAATAAGCTATTAGAGGTGCTGGAATCTCATTTAAAATCTAATTAGGTCTAGAACAAAACTAGAGGAGTCCTGTCTGAGTATGAAGAAATGGATGTGTCTGTATAATGATTGAAATGCCTTCTTTTTTCATCCTTCTCTTGGCAGGTATTAAGAAACTAGCATTTTTTTTCCACTTCAGGCTTAGAAAACCATTAGTTTTGCTGGTAGCCTCATGCTTTAACTTACAGATTAAAGCTGATCACTCCATGCTGTGTAACTGCACTCTCTCTGCAGAGCATGGCTGCGTGCTGGTAGGTGTGAGGGTGGGCAGTGCAACTCCAGCAGAAATTATTGTGTAGTTGTCCCTGTTCTGCTGCACTGACTGGCTCAGGAGCTCCTGAGTTTGCACTGCTTTAATGGACCTTGTAGTTTTCCAGATTTTATCACCGTCTCAGATCAGTGCTTTGTGATTTTTTCCCCCTTTTTAATAACAAAATTGAGAAAAACTTCAGTTATTTATGGCCCTTTTACATAAATATCATGGCTCAGCTTGCAGGGGTTGTCTTGCATGAAGGCAGATTCAGGCTTTGCTCGGCTGGGCAGAGTTGAGCAGGTGAATTATTCACTTCCCTTTAACAGTCAGGCCGGATCTAATCCATGCTTGGCTTCTCCTGCTGAGGCAGGCAGAAGTGTGAGCAGAGGTCACCCTGTGGCGAGCTGCTGGCCAGTGTGACTCGCTGGTTTGCTTGGCATCAGCAAACTCGGCTTTGACTGGGTTCTGACATTTCTGACCTGGGAGGCAGGCGAGGTGGACTGCACTGGTCCTCCACCCTCGAGGGGTGACCCAGAAGGGCTCATAAAAGCCGTGCAAACCTATTCTCTGAGCAGCCAGCTTTGGGTCTGGCACAGGTGATGATCAAGGTGCACCATGCACCCACACACTGCTGCAGGGCTCAGCAAGCAACAGTCAGAGCCTGGCAGAGGAGGGCTGGAGGGCTGCAAGGCTCCTCAGGGCTTTGCCACCCTGTGTGGGGAAGGATGATTGGATGTCGGTGCTTGATGGTTCGGATTACGCTGCTGGCTTGGAATTGTCCATTATTCACAGACTGCAGCCAGGTGTTTTTCCTCCTGTGTCATCTCCAGCCCGTAACACAACCTCAGGTTCTTCAGAGACAGGTTCACTCACTCTTCAAAGTCCAGATCGTGTAAGTCTGCTCTCGAATGAAGCCCATGAAGGGTGCCAAGGGTTAGCAAACCTGGAGAGAGGGTTTGCCCAGGAAACTGGCTGCCTGCCTGAGCACACCCCATGCTGAGTGCTACTTTCCTAGAAATACAGCCCTGGATACAGAAATGTGATTTCATTCATGAATTTGTCTTGTGGCTGCTAAACATTTATAGCTGAGAATGATCTTTATGCATTGAAAGCCTGTTCCTATCCCACCTTCACCATTTTTTGACGATGCAGAAGCCAAGGCAGCTGTTCCAGGCACAGTGCCATTCAATGATGTACTTGGGCTGCAAAGGGCTCAGCCTGAAGCAGTGTTGCAATGACTTCAGAGCTGCCAACTGCAAGTATCCCCCCCCCCCAATGGCTGTCCAGAATTGTTATATAAAATGTGAGGTATTTGTAAATAGGCAATTAAAGGGAGTCAGGGGAAATCATGCTGATACCCTGTATAGACCCTCTGTTCACACAGGGACTGACTAGTAAGGACCCACTCCCTGCTGGACTATCCAAACACTACATTAACATTGTTCATTGGCAATATGAAATTTCACAAGTACAACCCAAGCTGTGCACATCTTCCCTCCCTTCAGTAGCTGGCTGCTTCCTCCATTCTAGCACTGCAAATTCAAGTTATCGAGATGTAGCTCAGCCAAAAGAAGTCCCAGGACTTCTCTTTGCAAGGGAAAATTGCACTCATGAAGAACATGAGATTAATTCCTGAATTAGGGTATATTCCTCATGGTTTGAGGATGATGAGGAAGGTCTTGAGGTCTTGTTCAGTTTGCTTATGGTTTCCTTGCTTTTCTTGTCCTTGCTGTAATGAACTAAACCTTACAGAAGTGGGCACTTGCCAGGTATGACTTCAGACTTTTCAGGCTGCTGCATAGAGATCCTAATTTTTGCCTGATACACGTTGCCTTCCACAACAATGTTGTTCCCAGGATTTGATTTTGATTCTGTTCGATCTCATCTGAGATGAATGGGTTTAATCAGAATCTCTTAAACCCACTTCCTTCCATGGTAGGCCTTTACAAGATGCTAAGAAACATTCCACAGTCTTGCCCCGGCATGGCAATGAAGGGCAGAATTTTAGCTTCTAACTGGATTCTAACTATGGAGCTCTGAGGCTCTGTAAGATTTTCCAGTGATAGCCTCATTTGGCGTCTGTAAATGGAAGCTGGGCAAGAAAATACAATCTATCTGTCTGCTCTGAAATGTGCTTATTGATTTCAGCAGTTGTACTGTAATTGTTCTCACAAATCAGCTAGTTTGGATCCTTAATGAGAGGTGACTTAAGCAGCAGTAAATGGTGCATTTGCCTCCCCAATGGACAGCAGCTGACCAAATCTGGTATTCCTTGTTAACCCAACACTATTCTTTAAAGGCATTCGACAAGTGACTGGGATTAATGAGGTTTGTCACGGTGTTTGACGCTCTCCTTCATCTCTCGCAAGCGTGTGTTGTGAGGCTGAGCTGTGCTGGTGTCACTGTCCTCTGCCAGGGAAGTGCTTTTCATCCCCCCCTGGCTGAGGCTCCTCTGGAGAAAGGGCAGACCTCAAACCTTGGGTGGGAGGGTGCCAAACATTCCTCAGTCTCGGGGTCTCAGGTCCGGGTCTGGGGCGCGGCTGCAGCGCTCTTGCGGCTGAAGCAGGAGATGCTCGGGAGGGTTTGGTCTCGGGGCTGGAGACAGGACCTTACCTGGGAAATGCTCCTTGTTCCAGGCACTGTCCCCTGAGGGTGGTGACTCCCCGGTGCCTCTCTGCACCTGAGAATTGTCCTGCTTGAGGCACCTCGCTGTCCCTGCAGGGGCCGTGCCCCAGGCTGGCAGCGGCGCAGGCGGCTCGGGCTCCGCAGGGGAAGGTGCGGGGGAGGCACCGCGGGAGCTTCGTGTTCAAAGCCCGAGACGAGGCAGCTCTGGTTTGCAGCCGTCTCAGAAGGAACTGAGCATCTCTTCACTCTCGAGTTTACGTGTGGGGTTTTCTGCCTTCGTTTTGTGGCTTTCACTGATAGGAGAGGACTCTGAAGTCCATCTGGAGGCTCAAAAAATTAACATGCTTTCTCCTCTGAACTTTCAAAATCCAGCTAAAGGCTTTTAGCTGATTATCTCAAGTCTCTTTTCTCTAATGACTTTCCAGTTTATTGATGTTGCACAAAAATCCGTGGATAACCCTTTCTATTAGATATAATTATCTAATGATTGTTGAGCTTGGGAAATTATTCTGTTAATTTTGTCTTTAGTCTTCTATTTCCTGTTAGAGATTTGAAATGTAAGCCTGCAATTCTCTCATAATTACTGCATCTTGTTGATTTCTCTTCCCATTTTTTAAAGATAAGCTTGTGCTTAAATATGAGCTTTTGAAAGAGGGAAGTAAAAAGTCTCCATTAAAGTGTGGTTGTGGTTTGAATGCAAAAATATCACTGACTAAGGGGAACCCTGATTTTGATTGAAGATTCACCACTGATTAAGCAATTTTGTTTCTCTTGATTAGATTTTGAGATTGTCCCTGCATCTCATCCTCACAAGGACGAGTTCTTGTTCAAGTGGAGTTACGCTGATAAGACTGATCATATTCCATACTTAGCTGCTCTGGATCTTTTTTTAACCCTTATCAACTGTTCAGCGGATTATAAAGAAACCCTTTATATGTGAGGACATGAAGAGCCCACGTTGTGGTTTTATGAGGCTGCCAGGGTCTCGCAGCCCTGCCTACTCCTGCCTTCAGTCGTGGACCAGCCACCAGCGCAGAGCTTTTGCTGCCCTAACTTGTCTTTCTCATAGATGAGGAGAAATCTTTCCTGTGGCTTTTTAAGGTCCCCAAAATAGTTTTAAGACATTTTACTTTTCGCAGAGAGGGTCATTGCTATTGTGCCCATGATGGCTTTCATGGTATAGCGTTACTGTGGCAACCACCCACTGCGTGTGCACCAGATTTTGTCTGTTAAGAGCTGGGTATTTTGTCCTAAAAATTTGCAGTCCAGTGGGTCTTCTTCTGCCTAAACAGTAGTTACTTACAATTTAATTCTTTAATTTCTTAGGATGAAAGAATAATGTGGGTTGAAAGGGCTCTCTGGCTTTTATTCTAGTCTGAACAGAGCGTGTTATTTCCTTTTATCATCAGCAGAGCACATTACTGCATGTTCGTGTTCTCAAATAAGCAACAAAAGTATTCAGTTAACTCTGCTGAGAAAGTAGGTCTGGATCTTAGTGCTGGATTTCCTTCCTTGTCTATCCTTGATGCCTCTTGTTCCCTTTTGTGAGTGCTAACTTTTCCACAGAGCAGTCTGACAGCAGGGACACGCTGTGTCCCTCCATTTGATGTTTCCATTGCGGTATTAGGCTGAACGGGGGCTGGCAGCAAAATCCATCGCTGTTCCTCCAGAAACTCATTAAAACCAAGTAACTCTGAACTACAGCACAGTGATTTCTGTTTGGACTACATTGCCAGTTTAGCAGATGTGTGAAAGGTAAAGTGATTAAGTTGTTTCTTGTAAAGAAATCTCTCTAACTAGAAACTTAAAAAAAAAATTTCCAATGTATGTTCACTTATTTGATCAACTTTGTAGGCATAACTTCTTCTAATCATGTGCTGCATTCCTAAGAGAGAGGACATAGATTTTTTTTTGACATCACAGATTTTTCCGTGGCTCATTATAATTGCAGTATTTTATGTAGGTGTTTAAAGCAGAGGACTGGGAATACCATCATTGCAGCATTTCAGGACACGTATTGGTTGCACAGTGCAGCTGCTTCCATTGGATCTAGCTGGGAGGGATGAGCTTTGCCTCCTCCAGTTCTCCTTCTCCTGGAGCTTCACTGGCCTCAGCCTCTCGTTCCCCACCAGCAGGGAGGCTCCAGCCAGAGTTTCCGAGGAGCACCAAGCACACGGTGCTCAGTATTGTAACTGTATTATCCACTGAATACAGAGACTTGTTCGGGCAGTGGATTTAGGAATCATAAACAAGCTACTTCTTGGTCAGGATTTGGCCACAGCTTATTCCAGCTGAGTTCAGACCACACAGAAATATTTCAGATTTCGAATTTTTTTCCCCCTCTATGTCTAATTATGAGATTTTTGCTGTCAAGGGATCGAGAGGAAGGAAGAACGGTTCTGAATTCCCAGGCAAGCCTGCTTCAAGCAGCACTCACAATTCGAGCTCTAATCATAAAGGAAAGTCTACTATGGTTTTATTTTAAGCCCCCTTTGTGGAGGTGGCAGGCTGAACCCACGTGAGGAGACTCTGGAGAGGAAAAATCCCCCTGGCAGAGCTCTGCCAGCCGGAGGTGTCCCGCAGGAGGTCCGGGCAATGCCAGTGACTCCTTCAGCAGCAGCTCTGCCCTCTGGCCATGGCAGTGGGGTGCCCATGGGGCTGGCAGTGGGCTGCTCACAGTGCTGGCAGTGGGGTGCTCACAGGGGTGCCCACAGGGCTGGCAGTGGGGTGCTCACAGGGCTGGCAGTGGGCTGCTCTCAGGGCTGGCAGTGGGCTGCCCACAGGGGTGCCCACAGGGCTGGCCAAGAGGCCGATGCCACCGAGCTCCCCCCAGGCAGCAGCACCCCGGACACGCTGGCTGCAGGGGGGCCCTGCCAGGCACTGCAGAGCGCTCCCGCAGCACCCGCAGGTTCTCCTGAGTCACTCTTACACACGAAAATCAAACAGGAAAATATTTAATTTGACAGGGCAAACAAATGGTGTTTTACTGGAGAAATGATCCTTTAAGCATATGAGAGCCATCTGCCTGCTCCTCGCCGTGATTCCGGGGAGTTATAATTGGACCTGCGGTTTGACACCTACAGACACTCGCTGGCATTGCCAGCAGGCAATTGCAAGTGGGACAGAGCGCTTATGAGTGTGAACTTTCCCTTGGCTGCCAGCCCAGCAGCCCCACTAGGGATCACTGAGTGACCAGGGATAGAAATGGTTAATAAACACACTGCTTGGGTTAGATCCTGCTTAGACTGCACACGTTTTGTGTTGAGAGTCAATGAAGATTTTTTCTGTATTAAAACAACGTGTATTATTTTGTATATTATTTTTGATTTTTATAGACATATTGGTGTTCATAACTGAGGTCTGACTGCTCTTAGGACTAGGTGACCAACTTTTGGTGTCAGTGGAGGTCTTTTCACTCACTTCATTTGATTACAATTCATTCTGGAAAACACAGGCAGCAGAGTGCCCTGTCTCTGCAGGCACAGCGTCATCGCTGGAGTGTTTATGTGCTGTTCATTGTGCTCTGCAGCCCACTGATGTTCAAGCCACATCTCCTGTAATTTGAGTTCTTTTCTTAGTAAAGGAAAATAAAGTTTTCACAGCTTTTTTTTTTTCCATTTCAAAATATAATTTTTTAGCTAAAACTTGTTGCCAAATTCTATTTTGATCCTGTGGTTTATTTTTAAACTGGAGATCAGTACATTCAGGAATTGCAATTACGTGAAGATAATACTGATAATCTTGTTCTGCAGTTTACCCACAGAACTTCTACATGTGGTGTTTATCCTCTTGGTATATAACAGTAGTGACAGCAAACAGCCCTGCTGAAAGCTGCTGCTTTTCCAGGGAGCTCTGCAAAACACAGGTGTGAGCGGGAGCGTGTAATGGATCTGTCATGGGAGTGTGTGGGTGGACAGAGAGGAAGGACAAGAGGTGCCCAGGAGCCTGAATTTGTGCTGCACATTAAAGGCTATAAAGAAACAGAACTCATCAAAATGCTGCTCCAAAACCCTGCAGGGGCTGCCAGACCCCTGGGGATTTTGCACAGCGTGCACTGGGTCCCGTCTCACCCCTCTGTTTGTGTGGAGGGTGGCTGGGAGTAGCAGGAGCCAGCAGAGGAGACCCTACTGCGGGAGGAGAGGTGGCAGCAGCTGAGTCCCCTCTTCTTGTGCTGCTTGCACGGGGGCAAGAAGCAGCTGTGAAACATCCCCGACCCTTCCAGGTGAGTTCCCTGCTGTGACATCTCTGGACACAGGGCTTGGCAGCCCTTTCCCACTGCGCACAGGTGAAGTTTTAAGCTTGGAACAGAGGCTGCCTGGAGAGCCCCTGGCTCTAACAGATGCTGTGGTCTGAGGCGTTGCAGTAGATCCCAATTTTCCATAGGCAATTTCCCTCTCTCATTCCAAACAGTCCCATGGGAACGTGCAAGGAGCTGGCTGGCCGCAAGCGGCACACCGTGGGTTAAGGGCTGCGGTGCCATGGCAAGTGCAGCGTGTGCAGGTTTCCCCCTCGGATTCTGGATGTGCCTGTTCCGTCTGGAAAGGCAAGTGGCGGTGTAGCTCTGGCATTTGTAGCAGGTTTGGAGGAAATGAGTTTTTAATACAGCGAGCCTGGCTCGTCTTCATGTAGTACTGGAGAGAGCTGCTCTGAGAGGGCAGGACGGGGCAGTGCTTTCCCCGTGCTTCTGGCGGGTCTGAAATGTGACCGCTCCGCAGACAGCCCCAACCTCCGCGGGTCGTGCCCAGGCAGAGGAGGGGCAGCACAGCTTGGGTTCAAGTGCTGGATGAAAGCTGTGCAAGCATAAGGGCTCTCTTTGGCACCACAGGGCGCTGCCAGGGCCAACACCCAATTCCTTTCTTATTGATACATTAACTCCTGAAAGCAAAGGAAGGTGTAGTCCTGACAGAAACGGACCTGAACTGCTTTGGGCCTCTACCAGCAGCACCGTGAGGCAGGAGCTCAGCTCTGGCCCTGCCCTGTGGGTGGATGTGGAAAGGGCCCATGATTTGTCTCCAGCAGCTCAGGGTCACGCAGGGACAGCACAGTTGGAGCTGCCAGGCTCAGGTTGCAAAGTCTGGTTTTCTTCACGTTTTATTTTTGTTTAGTTTTGGGGTTTTTTTAAATTTTAATACAGATTAGGTGATTCAGGAATGGTTTACATGCATTTGATTCTGAACTCTCAAGAGGACACTCACCAAGGGGCTTTTCCCTTGACTAATCCTAAGTCCCAAGCCTGCTATCGATTCCCTGCTTTGCTGTGTTTTGCTGCTCTGTCCCAGACACAATTTAGCAAAGGGACAATCCTGTTCTGACAATGTACAAACATGCCAGAGCAAACAAAAGTGCAATCACAAAGGTGGACTATGGATTGGTTTTCCTTTTTTGAGGGAAGAATGTTTTTTGTCCATGCATTTCAAGGCACACTACTGTTCATGAGCAATTTAAAAGAGAAATATTTGATACTGCAGGGGAGTTGGTAATGACTTAATCAAAACCAAAAATACCTCTTTGCTCCGGTTGAATGTTCACATAGTTTATTCCTTATTAGCATCGATTTCCCCCAAATCTTTAGCATCTGATTTATGAAAGGCAGCATAATGAATTTTAGCAATAAACAAGAGTACTGGAACAACAAAACAGACCATTCTTCCACTCACTGGTATGTCAGTGTAGAACTCCTGCTGCATTTCTGGAAGGGCTCTACCTTGGCTGGCTCACATTTCCTCTGCAGTCCCGTGGCAAACTTCCTGTGCCTCCCCCTCCTCCCCTGTGCAGGTCAAGAGAAGTCAGGAATCACTCGGTGTGTGCAATTACCACATCTGCACGAGCAGACACAAGTCCCTCTCCAGCCAGGCTGCCAGCAGCCAGGCAGAGCATCCCTTCCGTGCCCCCTGCTCCTCCCAACACCTGAGGATTCCCGGCATATGCCTGAGCTCCAGATTGCAGTTTGTGCAGGATCCTATGCCACACTGACAGGTGAGGGATGTGCTGACTTTCCAGTCGGATGATGTTTTTATTTAAGCCAGCTGGGAGTCTCTGACATTCTCAATTACAGTTTGTTTGCACACACTCTTTGCAATTGAAATGCAGTTTGCAGCCAGTGCACCTAAGGTCTGCTCTGGGACATGCCAAAATCTCACTGCCAAAGCTATGAGAGCATGTGGCATTTGCAGTGCTAATAGAGAAGGATCAAAAAAAAAAAAAAAACCCAAAAAAAACCCCTAAACTTTCTAACTTTCTTCATCTCTTTTAAGCAGTGACTCAGTCACCAGCCCTTCCCACAGTTCTTCACTGATGTTCTAATTGCAGACCAATACCAGCTTAGGCTGTCTAAAAATAAACTTCACATTTTCATTTAATTAGTTGGACTGTCTGCCTCATTGCCATGAAAATTAGATAGAAGAAAATATTTACTTACAGGGTTTTCCTAAGTGTGATCCCTCAGATATCCCAAACAGGTAGGTAATAAATCTATGTAGAACCATGTTGAACTATAAAAGACAATGTGAGAGTGATTTGGGGGCCGGGAGGGCTGGGCGAAGCTCTGCAGCCCGGAGCCCTGCCCACATCCCAGCCTTGGGGCGCTGGCTCTCCCTTTTCCTGGCCAGCCTTCCCTTGGCAAGGCTCCCGTGAAACAAGTCAGTGGCCACGACAGTGCTTGCGCCCAGCCTCCGGGCAGAGCCAGCCCAGGGCAGCGGGCAGGCAGCACATCCCCTCCCCTGGCGCTTTGAAGCAGAAAGGGAGAGCAGGAGGCGAGACCTCTGCCCGGTCCCTGCAGCTCCGGGAGCCCGAGGGGTTCCCGTGCTGGCAGGGGCTGGAAGCGCCGAGCTGCAGCCGAGCCCCCGAGCAGCTCAGCCCCTTCCCCTGGGCTCAGTCATTTCCTCCCCAGACCCCTTCCCCACGGCTGCAGCCTTGCTTTTCGCAGGGAAGGACTGGCATTTGCAATCGGCAGCTCAGAGGTGTGTCCTGTGGGTCAATCTGCTGCAATTTCTTCCTCTATGACGGGGTTCTGGCATGTAAATAATATTGTAGGGTAATGTCCTGGCAATGCTGCGTGGGGTGCTGGGCACTGCAATGCTCTTGCCGTTGCACTGAATTATTCTTCCAACGAGTAGCAGCTTTCCCAACAAAACGTTATGCCCCTCAGGTGTCTGAAAAAAAATGGAAATTGGGATGGTGATGGGTTTTTTTAATGCAGAAATATATACTTTTGCAGATGGGGTTTTTGAGTGTGTGTTGGGAGCAGTGATTTGCAGGCATTTGAGGGAATACTGCAAAACCACTCATGAATATTTGCCTTTCCACTCCTTGTGAAAGGGAAACATTGAAACAATGCCAATAAAATGCATTTCTTGGGGAGATTAGGCAGGGAAGAACATGTGGATGGGGAAATGGGAGAGCCACATGGATCAGTGGATGTGTCTGAGAAGTGCTTCTATGATTGTCTTGAGCTCCGTGCTGGGCTGAGGCTGTCCAGCCAAGGAGCTGAAGGCTGGAGGGCCACACGGAGCTTATTGGGCTCAGCAAACACCAGGGTCAATGTCTGAAGGACTTGCAAGGATACTTCTTGACTGCACTATTTTAATGTGAACTGGGAAGTGACTTCTTATATTTATGGATAGTGGAATTTCAGGACGTAAAGCACAGGCAAAAAAAGGGGGGAAAAAAGGAACTATGTTTGATAAGTGAACAGTTCACTGAATATTTTGCCCAGCTGAAAGATATTGGATTCAATGATCCTTGTGGGTCCCTTCCGGTTCAGTTATTCTGTATTTTATGGTGTTGGCAAAACTAGGAAATCCCAGGTAATCCTTGTTGCAGCTTTATGATGAACTGTCTCAGTAATTGTATTTGACAGTCAAAAATCGATAGAGACCCATGCAAACCATTAATGACAAAGTCTGTCTGTCTTTACTTAATGCGTGTCCAGTCCAGCTGCCTGAAATCCAGCTGTTGGAGACTGTTTTGATTCTGGCAAGATGCTGTGATGGAAGCACCAAGCCTTGCCTGCCCCCAGCCAGGAGGAAATGCTGCCGGAGGACTGGGATGCTGCACACGCCCGCGAGCCCGGGCAGCAGCAGGAGGCAGGGGGGCAATGGGGCCTCTGCCCCCAAGCCCTGAGCCACAGCAGTGTGAAGCCACCTCTGCTGTTCCTCAGAAGAAGAAGGCCTGCATGGATGAAAGCCCTGAAATTCACTTTGTGGGAATTACAGACCAGACCTTCAGGTAATGCTGCCCCTGAGTGTTCAGAAATCATGGAGCTGGCTCAAAATGATGCCTTTACTTTTTAATGTGAGAAGGAAAGGCAGCTGTTCTACTTCGTCATACTACAATTAATTCTTTTCTTCTGCAGATCTCCATTAATAATTAATAATTTTATGTAAAAGAAAGAAAAAGCAGGAATATTCTCGGGGCATATCCCAGTATCAGGTTCTATTGTGTAAATTGCCAAATCATCCTGAGATTTGCATTAAAAAGCCCAGGTTTAGCTACCCCAAATGCATAATACTGTAACTGTGTTGCTTTTGTGTAGCTCAATTAACCAGCAACCATAATTAAGCATTCAGAAGGGGGTTTTCAGGTTTTCATGATGGTCTCCAGGGAAGGCTCTGCAGCCTCCTCCTGCAGGGGGGATGGCTCCCCGGGCAGACTGGCTGCCGGAGGAGGGGGCTCACCCCTTATTTCTGATTCCATGCACTCAGTGATCTGCGCTCCTTTGGCATGTTTTGAGGTGTCACGATGCTCCTTTGTCTGGGTGCTGAGGCTGTGCCTCTTTTTCCGCTCCTTGCACTCCTTTTCCGCCTTGCCCAGGGCTGCTGGAGCCCCGAGTGAAGGGGTGCATCACTTCAGAGCGCACAGAAACCCCACTTCTCCTTGTCCCCGCCAGCCCCCGGCTCCAACCAAAGCATTTCCCTCCCACTTGTTTTCCCTCGGAGCCTGCAGGGCGAGGCGGGGGAGCGGAGGGAAACATCCCTGCGTTTCCAAAGCGCGGGTGCGATCCCTGCCATCCGCCTGGCGCGGATGTGACGGGAATGCGAATCGCAGAGCTCTGTCCTCACCCAGTGCTTTGTAAATGAATCGCTTTGATCTCAGGCGGATTTCCCTGTGCTATTTTTAGATGCAGTGAGGATAACCGAGGGATGTCGATTCTAATGCAGACGGAAAGCAGTTTCAGATGCAGTTTTTCTCCAGGGGCAGAAGAGAAGAACAGAAGGAGGAAAACAGGGCAATCTCCACCAGCATTTCTAAACCTTCTGGTACAGACAGAGATAGGTCACCAGGCCCCCGAGGCTAGAGAGGGATGTTCCCCAAATACAAAATTCACTAGATAGCTGGTGATTCTCCTTGTTGGCTTTTGTGTAACTCACCGCTCTGCTACAGCCCAGAGCCAGGACCTGCAGTTAAATTAATCTTTGTGGCACAGTGGATATGTTCATAAGGGATTGCTAAGACCCACCCTTTGATTTAAAAAACAATTGCAACATCTCTCACTTTCCCTGCTTAAAACACATACGTGGAGGTCTCAGATTGCTCAGTTTTGATCATACCAATGCTTTTCATTTCATCTTCAAAACTGAAGCGAAGCAACAGAGATACACAAACCAAACCTTTCTTCCGTAGGGCAGGAGTGTGTGCGTCTGCAGATTTGCACTCGGGCTGCTGAGCAGAGCAAGAGTGAAAACATGTTTACAGGGAAGAAGCACTTCCGAAGGGTGTTTTCTCCTTCTTCTCCCGTCTCCCGTTGCTGGGGAAACGCCAGCGCGGAGCTCGGTGCCCGGCTCACCCATCTCAGAGCTCGGTACCCGGCTCACCCATCTCAGAGCTCGGTGCCCGGCTCATCCATCTCAGAGCTCGGTGCCCGGCTCATCCATCTCAGAGCTCGGTGCCCGGCTCACCCATCTCAGAGCTCGGTACCCGGCTCATCCATCTCAGAGCTCGGTGCCTGGCTCACCCATCTCAGAGCTCGGTACCCGGCTCATCCATTTCAGAGCTCGGTGCCTGGCTCACCAAGCCCGGCTCAAAGGAAACACAGACTCCAGCACCAAGCACACCCCAGCGCCTCTCCGGGGCCTCCAGGACACGGCTGCTACAGCTGGCTCTAAGCGCTCTCCAGAGGCTGGGAAAAGGCGTGGGACAGGCTTTTAGTGCCCAGGGAAGAGGGAGGCAGTGCTGCCCGGAGCGGTGGATCCCAGCAGAGCAGCAGGAGGGTGAATCCCCAGGGAATCCCAAGGCTGCTGGAGAAAACCCCTATCAATTTCAATTGGTAACTTCCTGCTTGTCCGTAAACATTCACGGGGACTAATGAGTCCTCTTACCCTTCTCCCTCATCCCCTGTTTGCGTCGTGTGGAGTGGAGCTCAGTTCTGCCCAGTTGTGAGCTCTGGAACCCGTAATGGGCATGTGTTTATCTTTTGTTGTTATGTCCACGGTGCCTGTAGTTAGAGGATGGTTTTCCATGGCCAAGTGTTTGTTAGCACAAATCCAGGCACTAATGTACCTGAGTTTATAAATCCCGAACCATAAGGTCAGACAAATACCCTAAAAAGTCAGAAGCTGAAAAATAGGAAAATTAGGATCTACTTGGGTATTAGGAAGTGCTTACTACAGTTTTGTTCTGTTTTTCTCCTGTTTGGAGAACTAGAATTTTAGCAGCTACTTCAGTGCTTCTGGTTTTCATGCTTCTTTTAAATCCAGTGCCACAGTTTTAGGGAGGGGATGCAGGAAATGCGATGAGGCTGCAGGAGAGCAGTGGACACAGCAGGAGTGGCAGCAGCCAGAAATCAAGCTTAGCAGGGTGCCATCAGGCTGGTTTGGCTCCTGATCTTGGCAAGCTTTGGGAAACTGAGCACTATCTGGAAATCTTCCCTGCTCAGGTTTGTGGGCAGCCTGTGATGCACAGATGTTTCTAACATCTGCATCTGAGAGCAGAGCCCTGATGTTGCAGTGCTGAGGTTTGAGACAGACACTACCAGCTGTACACTTCCAGCTTTTCAAACACAACCTTAGCACCTTCTCCCCTCATTTCCTTCCCGACACGGGGTACCACCCACTTCTTCAGACTGGTAACCTAACAGCTGAAACAAAAAAATGCTAATTTGGAAAAATCTCCAAACTTGGTGTCTCCTTAGTTACCAGAGTCCAAATACATGTGGCCAGATGGATCAGTTAAACATCCTTCCCTCCCTGCCCCACACACCACACCTGAGAAATCTTTCCAAACTCTTTTTCAGTTCCTGAAATGCCACTCCCTCAGCATCACCAGAGCAGTCTTTTCTCTCCAAACATCTTTCCATGGGCTGTGGTAGTCCCAGTGCCCCTCTGCAGTGAAACATTACCCTTTTGTTCCCTTCTCCTCCTCCAAGCTCGCTGTTTCTGCAGGAATCCCTCTGGGTTTGATGCTGTCAGGATCGCTGCCTCGCTTTGTTCTCCAGCCCAGAGAGAGCCCGTTGCTGTGAATCTGTGCTCTCCCAAGAGGAGAGGGAGAAAAGAAACCAGGGCTGTGGGCTGAGCACTTCATCTTTTGTCCACCCCATAGGAGCACCCAGGGTCTGGCACTCTTTGTAGTCAGACCAATATTCCCTTGTTCCTTTGCACACAGGGGAAAGAATACAATGAAAGGGAGTTGTAACATCAGCCCAGAGCTGGAGTTATGCTCAGATGAATCCCTGGGAGGCTCACCACTGGCTGTCCCTGTGTGTAACTCGTGCTCCTGCACACCCACTGCAGAGCTGCTGCCTGGCAGCTGTGGTGCTCATGGGATTATCACACAGCCACAGAATGGCTTGTGTTAGAGGGGACTTTGGAGATCCCCATGTTCCAGCACCCCTGCCACGGCAGGGACACCTTCCACTGGCCCAGGCTGCTCCAAGCCCCAGTGTCCAACCTGGCCTTGGGCACTGCCAGGGATCCAGGGGCAGCCACAGCTGCTCTGGGCACCCTGTGCCAGGGCTTCCCTCGGCAAGAACTTATTCCTTACATATAATCTAAATCTCTCTTTTTCTAGCTTAAAACCATTTCTCCTTGTCCTGCCGTTATCTGCCTGTGGTAAAAAGTTGCTCTCCCCTTTTTTATAAGCCCCCTTTAAGCACTGGGAGGCTGCAATGAGCTCCTACAGGGATGTTGCATTTCACAGGTTTGATGTGGAAGGAGAATCCCTCTGGGGAAAACAGAAATCCACCCACACAGGCAGAGTAAAAAATTTACTCTGCAGGTCTAAATTTTTCACCTGCAAGATGAAATTGGATTTTTGCACCTGCAAGTTGAAGGCTTTTGTCTCTTTGCTGATCCTTGCCAAGTCCTGTTCAGAAAGCTGTGGGGGAGCATGGGGCAGGCACGTCCCTGCAGCTCCTGGCAGCTCCAACAACCCCCCACCCTCACAGTCCCATCCCTGACTCCTTCCTTTCAAAGCCCCGCATCTTGGCCCCATTTTTTAGCGTGTCTACAACAACATTCTCCTGCTCCCTGTGCTTTGGAGAGCAGCTTTTCCCTCCAGTTTCCTGGAAAGGTGCATCAGCTGCACTGAGCCACGGGTGAGCTGCTGTTCTGGGGCCAGAGCCCTGCTTGAGCAAGAGCCTTTTGCTGTAGCACCATCTGCAGCACACCAAGGACCAGGGAGGTGCCGGAAGTCAGGGCAGGAGGAGAGTGTTTTTAACTCAAATAATGCAGAAGCATTTCAAGCCTAGTCACAAGCCAGCACTGGGTTCTCACACCAGAAGTTTGGATTTAGAGGGTGGACTGTCTCCTGAATCCTAAACCCCATTTCCTGGTGAATTCCTAATTCTGCAAGTAGGTCATGCCTGCTGTCTGCCTTTGGGAGCAGTGGAGACTTGACAAGTCTAAATAATAACTCTCATCTCTCCTCTCTTTGATGTTAGATGCCACAAAGTTGTTCCCTGCCATCCACTTTTCATTTCTTCTCTTCAACTCCTGCAGAACTCTGCTGAACACACAAGTCAGTGAAGGATAAGACATTTCCAGGTCCCACCAATTCCTGCAGCACGTGGCCCCTCCCTGGCTGCCAGTGTGACCCATCACCGTGGCCTGGCGTGGGACACAGGCTGGGAGGGCCCTGATGTCCCGGGGAAGTCGTGGTGCCCAAAGCTGGTCCCGAAGCTGCAGTTTCAGTGCACAAAAGCCCAAACTTGGCAACCCTCTGCCTGCCAAAGCAGCCACAATCTGTGGGGCACGCCCAGATGTTGAGCAGGAGCACCTCTGCAGAGCATGGGGCCACGTCCAGCTGCCGGGCACAGAGGCTGTGCCGAGGCCACGGGAGCGTCCGGTGCCACCACAGCGCGAGGACGACTCCCCACACCCGTGTTTCACCTGTAGGCATCCAGCTCAGTCTGGCACAGAGGTTTCAGCTTCCATGAGGAGCCTTGTAAAGACCTTGCCCTAATTACGGAGCAATTCCCGTGACATTTTAAATTACGGGTGAGTTTTACATAATTCTTTTGATACGTGTTGTTATGACATGTAAAATCCTATCTTTGCCAGATGCAGTGAATTATGTAAGATCTTTGTTTTGTGTTTGTCAGGATAATTTGAACCACTGCACATTTAACAAATGCATCTCCAAAGGACCTGGTCCTGCACACAACTGTGGTAACACAGATAAACTTCAGAAACTTTATTAAATTTCTAGTAAACTATATAAGCTAACAGATAAGTTTATATGACAGTGTTCAAACTCCAAAGCCAAGCATGCAAGGAGTAGGAAAAGTCTCCCCCTGAAACACAGAACCATTCCTGGGCTTCCAGGGATGGCTCATTATAGGATCAAATGCTGTTGTTCCCATGGGGGCCCTGTCTCCACGGTGGAGCAGCCTGCCTGATGCAAATCAGTGGGCAGCAATTCAAAAATCTGTTTTCTTCACGTCCTTCAGTGTGTGGCCCCAGCCCCTTGTATTCCTCTCATCCTTGCCATAAAGATGAAATACTCTTTCCACTTGGTTTTTGGTTTTTTTTCCATGACACTCATTGCTCCAGTCATGTTTGTTTATTCTGCATGCAAACTAGTAATTAATTTGTCTCTGTGAAGCCCAGTAAGGCAGGGGAGAAACATTATCACTTTATAGATAAGGAACAGAGGCACAGAAAGATTCAGTCAAGAATGTCAATTAATTTGGGATGTTCAGCCTCAGATGCTCAAGAGCTGATAATCCTTGTGCACTTGGGATTTATTTGCTGGCTTTGGTGATGCCACGGGCACTGTCAGGGCAGGACTGCAGTGGGCAGCTGCTGCCTGGCCACAGAGGTGGCCCAAAGCACTTCCCAGGGCATGAGACCAGAAACAGCACCCAGATGGAAGTGAAGGAAATCACAGAACCACAGAATGGTTTGGCTTCTAAGGGGCTTTAATGATCAAGTCCCAGGTCTCCTGCCCTGAGCAGGGACACCTCCCACTCTCCCAGGGTGCTCCAAGCCCCGTCCAACCTGGCCTTGGGCACTGCCAGGGATCCAGGGGCAGCCACAGCTGCTCTGGTGAGGATGGCAGGATAAAGGCAGTGCCTTTTTGGTCAGGCTCACAAGGGGAATTTTAAAGCAAGGAGCTGAAGGAAGGCAGTGCAGTGACTGTGTGGGGACTTTCTCACCTTCTGTTTGCTCTCTGACTGTTCAGGCACCAGCTCAGATGGCAGCCTGTCACTGGGCATCACATCCAGCACTGCAGGAGTCCAGCACCCTGTGCATGTATCACAGAATCACAGAATCATTAATGTTGGAAAAGACCTCCAAGATCATCAAGTCCAACCCTCGAGCTGACACCCCTGTGCTCACCACTTAACCAAGTGCCTTATCCTCATGGTTTTTTGGAACACTTCCAGGGATGGTGATTTCACCATTCCCCTGGGCATCCTTTTCCAATGCATGACAGCCCTTTCCATGAAGAAAATATTCCTGATAGCCAATCTAAACCTCTCCTGGTGCACCTTGAGGCCGTTTCCTCTTGTCCTGTCACTTGTTACCTGGGATAAGAGATCTCCATTCAGGTGGTTGTAGAAATATCCTGCAGCCTGGTCCAAAGAGCAGAAATTCCCCCCTCTCCTTCTCTCAGCTGGACTGCAGCAAGCACCAGTAACACAATCAAGGGCTGGATTAGGCAGGAAAGCACAGGCAGCCTCAGGAGCCCAGCTGCAGAGCCCATGTTGAGCTAACCAGCCTTCTTGGCTTGCTCTAGACTATAATTTGCCAGCTCCCAGCCCATAAATGAGAGACCTGAGAATGGCTATGGAAACTTTCACCTGTCCAAATTCCAAGAGTATTTATATAATTTAATCGATAAATTGCATTGATTTATTTGCACTAAGTAACTCCTTGAGATCTGGATAACAGATAAGGGTGTGCATGGTGCTGTACAAACACATCATAAATAAATGTAGCTTGCAAATCAATGGCAAGATATTAATGATTAATCTTCTAATAGTAAAAGAATGTGATGTCTTTCCATTATGGATTTTTTTAAAAAAGTCTGATCTAAGAGGTTTCAGAGTCATTTGTTTGAGGAAGGCTGCCCTTTAAGCCAGATCTTACACTTTTTAAAAGGTCACAGGGTTTAAATATCATGGCTACTTAGAAAGCAGCACTCCCTGAGCAGTTTGACAACACCTCCATCAGAACACCACGGTCCTGCTCAAATGAGGCCAAGGCTGGGTTCTTGCAGGGCACCTCCCTCTCCCACCCTCTTTGGCTGCAGGTGATGAACACACAGAGGACTGTGAAGGTTCCCCCCAAACGTGAGCACACGTGAAGAGCAGCACGTTTTCCTCCATCACGGCATGGCTGGGCCATTTTCTGGCATCAGGGAGAGAGCTGGGAACAGTATAAGGTGGGGTTCTACTGCACTGCCTTTTGTGCTAGCCTTATGCAGGCAGGAGACAAACCCCTCTGAGCAGAGCAAGGCCTGATTCCAGGTGTGCTGAGCTCAGTGAATCTCTTTTTGAGGCAGATGAGCCAGACTAGACTGTGGCCATCAGACCCACTGCCCATCCTCGGGGCTCCCAAGCTGGGCACAGCTGAGCTGCCTCCCCATCTCATTCATCCCCGATGCATTTTATACAGCAAGAAGAAAATGCTTATTCTACAATTATTTGTTCTAATTAATTTATCTCTTCATCAGGTTTTCAAAATAGACAAATTTCCCTGTTTATCTTCCTCACTGCCTCTTGGCACGTGCAGTGCAAGGCAGGGCCACGCTGTCCAGATGTCTCCCTGTAATCTGCAGCTCCAGTGTTCCACACGGGGTTCAGATTGGATTTTTAAAAAGAACAAGGGCTTTAAAAGTCATTCATGTGCAATTGTCTTTCATGCCTAAAATGGTTTGCCTTTCCTTTTTTACCCATTCTCTCTCTCTTCTTCATGCACTTTTACGCATGCATCACTTTATTTCATAGCACAGCATTTGCTTTTAAGAAGGGCAGATGATACTGGAGCTATTTGGATTAAGATGTTTTTGTTCTTGGAGAACTCATGGGACAGGGGAATGTACATGTTTGCTGCCAAACTCTTATTTGATTCTGCTGATAAATTCAGAGCCCAGAGCCTGCCTGGACACAGGTGAGGCGTTTGGCAGAGCTCTGTCACCCATTGCTGGTGTGAACCAACACAAACCATCCGATTAAAAATTCCAAGTACAAATCCATGGTTTCCTTCTGGTTATACAGAAATTACATGGGTTTAGCCCAAGGTATAGACAATAAATAAAACCAGTTAAAGCCACTGCTGCTCAGCCACTCACCTGTTTGTTCCAGGATGCAATATGCTCAGTCTTGATGAGCTCATTAGTTTTGGTTGACCTTTCTGTAACTACAGTGATTTTTGCTCTCAGACCCATTTTGCAGGAGGGCCCGGAGGTGACTGAGCCTGGGCTCTGGGCAACCAGAGCAGAGATCAGCTCCAGTGGTTCAGAACCCGGCGGCTGGAAGTTTTATTGGCATTTAATGGAGACTTCTGGTACCAAGGCAAATGCCTAGATCTGTAGGCAGCCCAACTTCCAGTAACTTTTTCACCACTTTTGAGTCATCATTAATGCCATCCCACTCAGTGGTTATTCCTAGGCCTACTCTCTCTTCCCAGCACTTTCTTGCACATATACTTTTAATCTCCTTTAACCCTTCCGGTGATGAACCTTTTCCCCACCTCTTCTCTCATCTTGCTGGCTCCATCCAGCTCTGTAATCTTTGTCAGCTGCTTAAACCCTTCTTCATTTCCATGGCAGCCTTCAAAGACTTGAGATCTTTGTGCAGATTTTTGTGAAGTTTTAGCAGCTGCCTCCTCTCCATCTTGTTGTGGCCAAGGGCCTGGAGTCTGGTTTCCTCTTTTAATGCCACAGCTGAGCAATTCTTCACCACTGCACTCCATCCACCCTGATTGTTCAGAGCCTTTCCCACTGCAACTTCGATCAAGAAGTAAAAGTCTTCTAGCAAAGCATCGTTCTCTTCCTGCTCACAAGAGGGGTCAGCCAGTACCCAGGGCTTTGTGTGGCTTTTGGAAGTGCTTGCATGAACAAGACTGGCAGTGTTTTCATCTCCCAAGCATTTGCCAGTTTACTGCCCTGGCAAGGTGGATTGCTGTGTGCTCTAAGCCTGCTCCACAGCACGAGGTGTTCTTGGAGCTCGCTGCTGCTGGCCCCGTTCTCATCAGCTCAGGCTGTTTGCCAGGGGCCTTTAATATGAAAAACATGAACTGCTGTATATAGCTCCAACTGTCTATAATCGATGTATGGATGTGTTTGTGTCTGCATCTTTCATACATATTTGTGTGTGTATTTAACACATTTCAGCGTGCTTAACACATTCTCCTCCTAAGCAGAATTTAAACCCTGAGTGGGCTGCTGTCTGTCTGATGGGAGAACTCTGCCTTTGTCTCTGCTGAAAATGCCCCTGGTTTAGAGCTGGCTCGGTCACGTGCCCCAGAAGGATGTGCTGTGCTGGGGGTGAGCACCAAAGCTCTGCTGGAGCCGTGGGTGAGTGGGGAGGTGCAGTCTCCTGCTCTGCACACTGCAGCTCGTGGGGGCCGCGCTGAGGAGCAGAAGGACCCTCAGCAAGGGATCTCCAGTGGGAAACCCTGGCGAGATGCTGGCTGTGCATGGCAGCAGGGGTGTCAGGGACCTGCCACGGCAGCTGCCAGGCCCCCATGGAGTGCCTGGGCTGCTGATGCTGTGCAGAGAAGGCTGCAACAGGCCCAAGCTGTCGTGAGCAGGGAGATGAGATTGGTGAGGTGTCACAGGCTGAGCTGCAGGGATCATCCAAGCAGTAGAGGACACTGGCTGGCAAGAGCAGCATCCATAATCCTGACTGCTTTATGATTTCCTTCGCTCTTTGTTTTGCTCAGTCTAATTATGTGATCATGAGATCTGCTGATTGAAACTCCCTAGAAAAATCTCATTATATTATCTAATGAAAACCTTTGTAGTTAATGTAAAATAATACTTTCACCAGCTCTGTGGCAGGTGGGTTCTCAAGTGCTGCCACTACTTCCAAATGGCAGTAATTGTTCTTTTAAATTAAGAAAGTAAAAGAACCCCACACCTTTAAACAACAACAAAGTTCTGCTTTTGTTTAACAAGAAAAGGAGCTTAATTTTTAAAGATCACTCTATATTATTAACTTGCTTAATTATCAGAAGGGATGGTTGGATGGGCAGACAATTAAAACAAGGAGAAGCTCAGAAGGAAAAGTTCATCAGTATATTAGAGAGACAATGGGGGAAAGTAAAACTATTTCAAGAACCATTTGAAGGAAATCATTTGGGAAGGAAATAGGATTAATTAAGTTTTGAACCAGTTGATTTTGTTATCTAAAAATATTTCCTAGATGAACACTGTTACATAGTTACGCATGAGGTAATGCCCAAGGTTCCTCAGCAGCAGAGTGAAATGCTGGTGTCGATAAAGGCACTTCAAACCAGCAGGGAACTCCAGACTCAGCGGAGTCTGTGGCGTATTCTGAGGCTGAGATTAGCATCAGGCCTTGAGACACTGCAGCAGAGGCACCTGAGCTGTGCCTGGTTGTTTTGCTGTCCTGTCCTGGTCAGGGTTGAGCTCAGTCCTGCTGAACTCGGTGAGTGGCAGTGCTGTGGTTGCTTTCCATGCAGAATGTGTCCCACTCCCTGATTCTTGGGCTCCATCTCCTCTTTTGCTTCCCTTTATTGGCCTTGTCCTTTTCACTACCAGGAAAGTGAAACTTTTACTCCACTGCTCTAAAACATCTTTGGTAGAGCATAAGAGTGACCTGGAGAAAGAGGGGGCGAAGCCACTGTCTCCAGAACACCCCTGAACACGGGTCACTCTCCTTTGGACACTTCATCCCCCTCAGCCCTGCCCTGGCACCCATGTGTGCAGCACTGGGGATGCTCCAAGTGTCCTTTGGAGGGTTTCTGTGTACAACACTACTTAATGTAAACTTTTTAACACCTCTTCTTTTTCCTATTCCTCTTCAGAGGGTGCCTGAAAGCTTTTTCTTCCACAGGTGTATCTCCCCGAGGTTCTGTTTGTAGGGCTGATCCTGTGCTCACAGTACAAAAAAGACTCTGACTTTCTCTCAGACCTCACTCGAGTTTCTGTCAAGTTCTAGATAGTATTGTTTGAAAAGAATAAACCAGCTCTGGGTTCTCATCTATAGGAAACTTTGATGCTGCAAAGGTTTGGACGATGGAGTCTGTGCCCCCACTCCAAGTGCAGGGCCCTGCTTTGTACAACCACATTCATAAACTGAATTAAACCAATACTCAAAGGAAGGCTGAAAGAATGATCTGCTCATCCAAGTCGGATAGGGCACTATTTGTGCCTTAGTTCTCCCTCAGGTGTGGGTGAAGATTCATGATAAATTCAGAGCTTTGCAGTCTATTCACTAATGAATTCATTTAACAGGCACCAGCCACGGTCCTCCCAGCACTGCTGCCACGGCTGCCCAGCAGCACTTCACTGCCAGTGCCTGAGCACCTCTTTTCACTGCAAAGCCTCCAGACTCCCCTGGGAGCCTGCCCTGAGCCGAGACGTGTCCCTGCAGGAGCAGAGGCAGGGCGGAAAAGCGCTGCGTGCCCCCCAGGAGTGCCACGGACAGCCCAGCCCCAGCTCATCACATCCCAGCCCTGGGCACTGCAGGACGGGGACAGCTCTTCCTCCAAACACAGACGTGATGGCCCTGGGGGCGGGGGGACCTGTGACCCCGTCCTCTGCCGGGAGACAAGCTCAGACAAGGAGTGTGACAGACAACCTGCAGTGCTGGGAAACCCCTGGGACACGAAGGCATTCATCCTGCCCCCCAGGTGCTGGATTTAGGTGAGACATGACAAACATATCTGGGGAAAAAAATTAGGCCTACGAGTGCTTGAAAGTAATTTTCCATACGTGATATTTAAGACTCTCAAATTCCAAATCATTAATAATGATCTTTGAAGGGAACCCTGTAAGTTGTCTTCTAATTCCTGATGAGATAGAATAATTTATTACATCAGTTTCTCTGATTAATGTAAAATGTGTTTCAAATTTGGGTTTTCCTTTAATATTTAAACTTCCCCTTGAGAGAAGCTGCAGAAGGTGACTGAGTGCCCCCCAAACTGATGTGGTATGTCCTCAAAGCAGGGTAAGATGTGTACAGGAGCTGATCAGCAATAAAAGCCATTGGACAGCAGCAAACCCAGCTCATTTCAGGACCTGCTATCCAAAAGGCACAAACCAGGGCCCCACAGCTCTGCTCACTCACACCAGGGAAGGGAGTGTCTTACTCTGTGAATTGGAAATTTCCTGTTGTCAAGGACATCTCCCCCCAAAATTGCTGAAAAAGGCCAAAGGTGGAGTTATTCAGGATAAATTGCATGGCAGGTCTTTTCCCTAAGAAATGAATTTATTTTAAATAGGCTTTCTACTGTACTTATATATCATTTTTGCAGAGCCAAAGTCAGACAAAACCGTGATGGTTTTTGTCTTGGTCTTAATCGAGGAGGAAACTGAGCTCCAGCATTTAGAGTAGCCATCCTCTGAGATGGTAAAACACATCACACTTTTTGTGTCCTTCATTGACCATGCTGAGGCTGCAGAAAGCTGAACCATCCATCCTTGTTGGTCTTGGGCTGACCACTCAAGTTGCCCCTCTCTGGTTCAGGAAGACAGGGAAGGGACAATTTAATACAGAAGGGTCTCTATCCCAGGGAAAGCTGAGCCGTGGTGCAGTCTGGTGGTGGAGCAGAGAGCCCTTATAATATCTGCAGTGATAAAAAATCAGAGCCCAGACAAGAGGGAGTTTGTTTAAGAGAGAATTTTTATTAGAAGATAGGAGGTTGTTACATACAGATTCTGTCCTGCAAAAGTGTCCTGGTCAAGGATATGTGAGGGAGACATTTAAACCCACTAGAGCTGGCCCTGGTCTCCCACAGAGATACTCAAGACACAGCAGAGCTCTGCCAGACCTGGCTCCACGCTGGTGCTCAGCTGGGGAGAGGCCTGGCTACCACAGCATCCCTGAGCTCGTCACTCCGCCTTTATCCCACGGGAACACAGTGCTGGGACAGCGGGCGGTGCTGCAGGAGGGGCACTGCTCTTCCCTGGGCCCACCTGGGGATGTTTTCCCCAAACAGGGAGTTCTCTTCCATCGATGGACGTGGCTGAGCAAGTGGCTACGGAGATACAACCATGCTATGAGGTAGCATGAGGTAAATTAAAATAAAAAAGGAAAAGAAAAACCAAAGATCTCTGTGATACAGAGAAGAGCTCTTCCCACTCTCCCTCACGTCCAAACCAGGCCAAGCAGCAGTGTCTGAGCGCCCTGCAAAGACCTCTGAGAAAGCAGCTCTCCAGGGTGGTCACAGGAAGACAGCAGCTGTGCCTCGTCAGAGCTGTGCTCCCAAATTCCTGCCAGCTTCAGGGTGACCTCTTTCCTTTGGGGCTGGCAGGTGGCGTTTGTCTGCACAGCCCCTGCGTGGCTCGGGGCTCTGCCAGGTGCAGCCCAGGAGTCTGAGGGAGCTGCTGTGAGGGGTTTGCAGCTCCCGGGCAGCTGCTGGCCTGTGGTGCCCGGCACGGGCTGGGGGCAGCACAGCTGCAGGGGTGGCACAGCTGGAGGGGCGGCACAGCTGCAGGGGTGGCACAGCTGCAGGGGCGGCACAGCTGGAGGGGTGGCACAGCTGGAGGGGCGGCAC
>VZRR01013246.1:451660-465285 GCA_013398015.1 Oreocharis arfaki | reverse complement strand
AGAGGCGGCACAGCTGCAGGGGCGGCACAGCTGGAGGGGTGGCACAGCTGGAGGGGTGGCACAGCTGGAGGGGTGGCACAGCTGGAGGGGCAGCACAGCTGGAGGGGCAGCACAGCAGAACCAGCAGGTGAAGGGCATCACCACCCCCTTGGCAATGCCAGAAGGGCCCGAGATCCTGCTCTGCAGATGGTCAGTGGCTCACAGCCAGCCAGAAAATAATCCATGTAACTTTCTAATTTATGGGTGCTGAAGGATAAATAAATATTCTGGAGTCTGAACCTCAGTCTGGTCCTCTCATGAAGCCACATTCTTGTCTTAACTTCGTTGGCTGGGGCAGAATATTACCTTCATTCACTGTCTGTAAAGTCACATTTAACTCTAACTTTCCTTATTAAATCCAAATTATGGCTCCAGAGACTACATGTAAAACCCTGGGTATGCTCCCTAACTTTGCTCATAGAGTACATAATCTTTTGTCCACTATCAGCACTTTATCAGGATTATTACCTTTTCATTCCTCAGTAATCTGAAGGAAAAAATATTGTTGGAACAGGTTTGTCAAATTGAACATAATTGTCAGAAACATCTGTTTATGACTCATCTATCACCACATCTCTCTCCTCATCTCCATCCAAGAGCAGCCTTTGTTAGCCTGGTATATCAGAAAGCTTTGGAACAAGAGATTTGGCAGTGAATGCTCACAGCTGACACCAACACAAAGGATGGGTCAGACTACAGAGCTCAGAAGGGACAATCTGTGAGACAAGAATTTTCCTTCTGCTGCAGAGGATCTTCAGGGCTGGAGGTGCTGGGGATGGAGAATAACAGGAACATGCAGCTATAAAGCAGAGCAGCCGAGCTCCAGTTACCTCTAGCGTAGTAAACACTCAGCACTCAACTAGCTCTGCTACAAAAATGTCTATTTTAAAATCAGGCTTTATGTTCCTGAGGCACTGAGATTCCTCTTTTGGAACATGTGCCCAGATGAGTTTGATGTTTGGGGATGGAAGGGTTCAGAAAAATGTTCCCCAAGGACATCCCACTTTTAGTTGAAGGGAAGAGATTATCCAGACCCATGAGTTGTCAAAACCTCTGGAGCCATCATGACCACATTTTCAATTTTTAAGGGTTTCTGTGGCACTGGATATGCTCCCACTTTCTTCACCCTATGGAAAGGGGCAAGCTGGGAAAGCCTGGGCCCTCTACCAGAGGCTAGAGCTCTTCACTTACGATTTACCATGAAACAACAAATCTGGAGGTTTGATCTGAAACAATCTCCTTTCCTCCTCTCTCAGCCCTGACCTTAAAGCTGGATTAACTCCAGCTTGGTCTAGTGGGAAGAACACAGAGCAGACAACAGAATATCTCATTTTGATTTCAACCTAACATTAAGGGGTAGATTTTTGCCTCCATTTCCATTATTGTCTTCCAGAACTGGTTCTTCAGCCACCCATGATGAAAACTTGTCCGTGCTAGGACTTCTTGGAACGCCCTGATGAGTGAAGCTCACGGGACAGAGCTGCCTGGATGTTGCAGATGAGGAAAGTTTTCCTGGATGTTCTCAGAGAGTAAAGGCAAGAGAGAGGGATGTTTTCCCCCCACAGCAATGGTATGGGAGCCTTTTTGCTCAAGGCCAGGTAAAGCTGGCTGGCAAACGCCCCTGCAGGGATGCCCAGCCCATGCCCAGCATTGCTGCCAGGCCGAGCAGCGCCGTGCCAGGGCTGGGGAGGGGCTGCAGGGCAGGGAGGGCACACGGAGCAGGGCAGAGGCTCGGGGCAGGGAAGTGCAGCTCAGGGGCTCCAGCAGCACAGGGGGGTTGAGCATGGCTGTGCTTTGAGTATCTCGGCGGGGCACGCAGGCCCAGCTCTAGCAGTGCCCAAAAGCAAAGAGCGTGCCTGAGCTCCTGCCTGAGCTCCTGCCTGAGCTCCTGCCTGAGCTCCTGCTGAACTCCTGCCTCAGCTCCTGCCTGAGCTCCTGCTGAACTCCTGCCTCAGCTCCTGCCTGAGCTCCTGCCTGAGCTCCTGCCTGAGTTCTGGAGTGCCCGGCGTTACAGGGTAAGGACCGTCACACAGAAAGATTCTGAACATTAACTACAGCATCTTTTGTAACTTTGTCATTTAATTGCCAACCCTTTTCCCTTAAAATTAATCATGGATGTACAGCATATAATCAAACAAGCTTTTTTAAAAAGTACATCTTAATATAAATAGTTTATTCAGTGCATGGTTGTGTATACAACAAATAATAAACAACTTTTTTGTACCAGGCAGAAAGCTGCCTGTACAGAACTAATTCAGTTTTGGAGCACAGAATCCAACGATGATTAATGCACAAAATCTTACACATCATGCAACTCTATGCCAATATTCCAACTTTCTCCCATGCAACAGACATGATGACCTAAATGGAAACCTAACTACATTTTTTAAACAATTGTTTCCAATAGCATGTATAAGTATATGTTGTTTAGGGGTAACCTGTCCTAACGCTTCCTCCTACACAATATTCACGTGCCCGTTACAGTGAAAGGACTTTTACAAATAAGACGTTTCTTATAAAAAAATTAAGTCACCTTAATTCCACAGTTTCTGTCTTTAGAAAAGAAGCCACAACGATAGTTTAACATGACACACAAAATGGAATTAAGAGAAATCTACACTGGAGGATAATTTTATCCCTTTCTGTTAACTTCCACTTGGGATAACAAAACAACTCAATTCCTACAGACTGGGGTTAGCACAAGAACTTTACCAGAAACTACAAATCTATAAAAATTTATATTTCATTGTGTTTAAAACCACAAGAACACTGTTTGCTTGAGCCTGAGACACCAACTCTCAGTTCCAACCCTGAATTTTTAATTGTTTTTTTAAAGACATAGCTTTAAAGACCCATTGGAGTTCAGAAATCAAAAAGTTGCACTATTCCAAATTAAAGGATACATTTTTTTATCAAGCCTTAGATATAAAACGGTAAGCCAAGGAAACAACAGAGTTTACATATTTGTTTTTTGTTTGCCCCTATAAAACATACAAGCATTAAAATTTCCTTTGAAGAGCAAAAGTGGTCTTTTTCTGAGTTGGAAAGCAAATTCTTATCAGCAGCGAATGCTGTGAAATGTTTTTGTTTCGTTTTCCACAAAGCATAGGAGAGAGAGAGAAAGAGAGAAAGAAAAAGTGAGAGAGAGAGAGAGCTGGACATTTCTTCTCCGAGATTTTTTCCGCAGTTGTGTTTGCTGGCTATCCAACTGCCTTGGGATATGCACAAGCATATTCTACATTACTGGGGTGTATCCTTTGACAACCAGGAGATCTAATGGCTGATAAACGAGTGACCTATGCGAGTTCGGTGGCTTGTCCTGGGCAATTGAACGTTTGGATGAAGGACTGCGAGTAAGAATTCAACTGCATCCAGAGGTAAGGTTCTGTTTAGAGAGCACTTGGCTTGCCTGAACCTGGCTACGTTGACTCGTTTTGGCTCATGGATTTACCCCCATTTAGCACTCCTGAAACGCTTCTGCTCTTTGTTGGGGTCCCACTTCCAGATCTGGAGAACTCTGTGAGATCGTGGAGAGAAGGCTCTTTGTACATGGCCACTGCAAGGCAAGAGAGAGAACGTCAGCACAGCCCCGGGCTGCCCGGGCTGGGGGGCAAAGCCCAGCTCTGAAATGCTGGGGTGTTCCAGCCAGCAATAAGCAATGTAAGGAGAGAATCAAACACCCATGGCAAGGAGACCTCTTCCATTTCAAACACTCCCTGCGAACCTCTAAGATCCTCTTCAAGGGACTGACATTTTACAGAAGGGGAAAACCACTCCTCCCTCTCCCAGTTAAACCAGCCACCTACCCATTGCACTTGCACAGCCTTGCAGGACAGACCTAAGCCGATAAAAATCAGCATTTCCTCACTAACAGAGAAGGAGCACTGTCCTCAGTTGTGATTTAACCTGTTTGAGCTCTGCTTAGACCAACCTCATGTTACAGCACATTGCACTCCTGTTACATAAGCAGCTGGACACGTCAAAGACATATGCACAGGAATTAAACACAGACACAGGACAGTATGAGTTCAGATAAATGGAGCAAACCCAAGCAATTACCTTTTAAGGGTTTTGGAAGAAAGTGTGCTGCAGGTTTATTTTTCTTCACGTGGTTTCCTTTCATTATTTCTCCTTCTTTGTTAAGACCCAAATACCAACCCCGGCCAGACTGTTGCTGTCTGTAGATCATTGAAGAATATGTCACATAGTAGTTTTCAAATACTGATTCTTTGAACTTGCATTCAGGTGTAAAATGTTCCTGTAAGAAAGCAACAGATGAATATGTGCAGGGCCGAATCTCACATCAGTTCATGAAAAGCATCCAATGTCCATTGCTTCCCGAATGGCTGAAAGTCACACCTCTCATCCTCAGCTATCCAGTTATGAAACATGGGTCCTAAAAGTATTAACAAACGAGTAACACAATTTGAAACCTGTGAGATGATGCTGTGAGCAGCTCTAATAGAATGTAATAAGAGCTTCTCGAACAATGAGTAAAAAGCCTAAGTGAAGATTTATTGATTGATGCAACTAATGGATTTAAGGCAGACACAGAAGCCTGTCAGCCCCGTGGGACCAGCTGTGGTCCAGCCCCACAGGCAGGAAGTGAGGCCATGGGATGCCTTTGTGCATTAACTGCTGGCTTGACTGTTCATGAGAGAAGTGCAGTAACAATCCCAAGCCAACGTGCCATGAGTAAATGGCTGTCTCTTACTAACCCAGCAATATGAAGTTAGCTCGTAGCAGCTGCCTCTGTGGTCTAATCTCTGCTCCTCCTCTGCCTGGTGCATCACCCACGAGAGCCCAGCTGTCAGAGAGCCTCTGCAGACATTAACCTCTGCTCCAGGACTGCACCACAGCTGGAAGCCTGTGGCATCGAGCCTTACACTTCCTGCTGGATTGCACTGTGCCTTTTGGGGAGATGGTATTCAGCTGAGAGTGAAAATACAGAGCAATAAACCAGGACAGAGCCTTTTTCCTCCTGCCAGTGGTGTGCTGGCTCTCCCCGTGCAACATCCTGACTGAATCAGTGTCACAGCACTCCTGCCCAGACTCAAAACCAGACACAGACATGAAACATGGCTCTTAGAGGGATCTCAGGCCAAACACCAGTCCTAACAGCACCACTCAGCTGCTTCCTCGGACCCTGGGTCCTCTGGGTTCTCAACATTTCAAGTTCTGACAACATCTCACCTATGGACTCTAAAAGCCCATAAAGTATGAAAGAGGAAGGGTTTGGTCTGGTGATGCAAATGTTAACATCTCAGTCGTGCCTGCCACTGCACCACAGAGCAGCCAGATGTTTGCTGCTCTTCCCTTGAGAAGGCAGCCAGCTGCAGTGGAGCTGCCCTTGTGCTTACAGTACCCTACAGAGGCGTGAAAGAAAAGAGGGAAAATTGTGCTTGTATAATGATTGTAATTTTGATTTTAAAATATCACAGGAAATTAAATGTCTCAGGAGCTTAAGATATTCTTATCTAGTTTCTAAAATATTCCTATGTGAGAAAAAGATGGTATTAGGAAAAAAAAAGAAACCCACCACTCTGCATTTTCTGCACATCTTTTGCCATTTTGTCTTTATAAGAGAAAGAAAAAAGCTCCCATTCTCTGACTGGCATTTGCTTCAACAAAGAATGTGAAGCAAGCAATTTTCTTCTTTTTTTCCTTTAAGCTAATTGGTTGTTATTTAGTTAATTGACAATTGGTTTCAATTGCTGTCAAATGGGGACAGTCACTGCATTTTTGTAAGATTTCTGCATAAAAGCCTTCCCTCACTGTTCCCTGCCCAGCACCAGCCATGGTAACAAAGACTATTGCAAGGGTATCATCCAATTAGCAGCAAAATGGAAAACTACAGTGCTCCCACTGGAAGATTATGGTTTATGTACAGTAATTTGGAGCTGTTTTGGGTACAAAAGGCCTGCTTGTACACAGCAGCCGAGGGTCAGACTGCAAACAGGACTGGAACATTTACTGTGGGGCTCTTAGGAAGCAAGTTAACCTCGGAATGAGCAGCAGCCCAGAGTCCCCTGGCACAGAGGGACAGCAGCAGCAGGGAGACAGAAGGAAAGACACCAAACCCTTCCCTGACTCCTGGTTTTTCCCTGGGCCCTAGTGGAAATGCTGTGCTCCTGTGAGTTTGTGGCTGAGCCCATGCACAGCCCGACACGGAGCTGCTGGTGCAGCCCAGCCTGCCAGCCACCCCAGCAGCATCACAGGGAAAATAATCCCAGCCTGCCAGCCACCCCAGCAGCATCACAGGGAAAATAATCCCAGCCTGCCAGCCACCCCAGCAGCATCACAGGGAAAATAATCCCAGCCTGCCAGCCACCCCAGCAGCATCACAGGGAAAATAATCCCAGCCTGCCAGCCACCCCAGCAGCATCACAGGGAAAATAATCCCAGCCTGCCAGCCACCCCACAGGCACCACGGGGAAAATCCCTGCCTGGAGCATCCCGGGATTCTGCAGGAGCTACAAGGGGGTGGATCCCCACAACAAACAGCACAGAAACACAGACACCCCTACATACCATGCTCAGTTATCAAGACAAATTCCCTGCCAGTTTTTCAGGCCCTAAAGCGGAGCACCCCATTCCCTGGACTGGGCTGGCAGAGACTCGTGCCCCTTTCCCTTGACTGACACCTGCCAATTCCCAGGCTGCAGCTGCAGCTTCAGCAAGGTGCTGCCCAGTGGAATGGCATCCTCCTCGCCAAATAAACAGCTCCCTCATGAGCTGCTTGCAGAAGCTGAAGTGCTCTGCCTGCTCCTGAATACCAAGCAGCTGCTCACCTTTAGGAAGAGTTTGCTCCCACCCATCCCTTGCCTTCAGTTTAATCCAATGTGTGCCTTTCCTACTCGCCACAGAAAGAGCCAGGGAGGGGAACTGCAGAGGGAAGCTCTGAATAAGGAATGGCAGCACGGGGGCATTCCAATTAAAATGTACTTTACTGAGCTTGGCAAGTCCACGTGCCAACCCAACTGAGTACGGACAGGACTTCTATGAGCACATCAATTCAAGATACAGGGCAGAGCAGCAACTGCAAATTGGCCATTATGTTATCACTGCTGGGAAATTCTTTATTAATATACTGAGGAAGAGCACGCTAAAGTCAGGAGAGGGCTGAGTGCCCCAATTAACACTGAGGTCTTCCAGCTCACATGGTCAATCCTATGGAAAATTTATAAATACAAGTGTAGAATCCTAAGGCCAGTGTTTTCCTGTCTCTCAGATGTCCTTTTAGTCCATCCTTGCAATAAAATAATGCAAATGAGTTCCAGAAAGTCCAGTGTTATGGAGAGATTATTACACAAAACAGATGAAGATTAATTATTTCTGTGAAACAGTATTTCAGTCTCTGCTTATCTCAAAAGTCACTGATGATGGCACCTACATGACAGTAAACTGCAGTCACTCAAGCCCCTCACACATACACCCTTAACAATGAATGAATGAATAAATAAAAGTAAAAAGAAGGTGCTGGATTCACTGTAGTCATGACTCAGCCACGCTTAAGCAAGCAAGAAGATGAACTGTCAGGGGCTGCTTCTTGGTTTTGAGCTGATCAGCTGAACTACTGAAAGGTTCCTTCATGAACAAATTTGTAGCTGCATTGAATATGTGAAAAATAATTGAAAAAGAATAATTTGGTGTATGATAATATGGTAAAAAGGCCTCATGGCATACACTGAGAGTAGCTGTATTTCCAGGCAGCTGACTAGATTACATCTAAAATAATTCAGGCTGCACTAGAGAATGCCAAGCCTGAAAGCTACAACACCGTAACAGCGAAGCTGGAATTCTTCCTGCTCCATTTGTGCAGAAGACATATCTGAAGCCAAAACCCCTCCAAATTATCAGCCATCACACCCACCTACACTGCAGGACTGCTTGTTAATTACTCTGTGCTCCAAATGACTCTGATGCGGGAATTCAGCCTCCCCATGAACAGAAAAGGGGAAAGCTGCTTGCAAGGCAGGTATTTGGGGAGGTGTTCCAGGGGCCTCTCGTGGGCATGGCTGAAGCACCGTGCACAGCAGGAGGATGAAGATGTTTGCCCTCTGCTGCTTACTGCATACTGAATTTGCACTGTGGATACCATCAGCAGGGGCCATCACCAAATTCTTCAAGTCATGAGGTCAAGACTGGGTTTGTTCAATGCCTTTCTTCCACCATAGGTTGAGTACCCTGCAGCTACCCTACAGCAGTTTATTAGAACAATCACAGATTTTGTTCAGATGGACTTAGGGCTGGAGGCATGAGTAAACAGCAAGAAAACAAAAATTAACTTTGAAAAGTATTCAAGAAAAGTATTGTGTACTTGGGAAACTTGGAAAATGTTCTTACATACTGAGCATGTAATTATATTCCTTGTGATCAATGACTATGTCTGCATATGGGATTTATCCTTTATTTTCTCCACTTAATGAAAATTGGATTTTTTTCCCCTCCATATCCCAATTTCTTTCAGGTCTATAATGTAGCCCAGGATTCCATTTTATAATCATGAATTTTTGAAAGAGCCTCGTTAAGGCTCCAGAGTAGTGATTTTCTGCGCCAGTGAGCCTGCCTTTTTTTATTAACAGAGATTGATTTTCTCCATCTTGGCATGTGAAGTTCCAGGGTGTATCCTCTGGATCATCACCCTGCAATGTGCAGTGGTATCAACAGCACAGGATGGGAATACTTCAGCTTTAATGTTACCAGAAATAACAGCTTTTAGATCAGCAGTGTGAGGAGACTGAAGCCGGTATTTCCCGAGCCACCAAAAGCCATTTGCCACAGCAACGGAAAATGAAAATTACCTTAAAGCAATGCATTTTGTATCAGACCCAGCACGGTTTCCACAGACGGGTTCCAAGCCCACAATGCTGCCCATTTTGTTTATGTTTACTTGTTTTGAGGAATCCTGGTGATGTCAGTGGGAGAATTCCCAGTCTGAGTATGTACAGACCTCGTGGGACTGTCTGCCCGTGTGGCTGTATGCAGCACTGTCAGTCACTGCAAAAGATGTTATCCAAAAAGCTGTGTGGGCTTTTGAGCACAGCCCTTGGATCAGCTCAGCGAGGAGCATCATTCTGCCTACGCCTCTTCCAGGTGAGTTTGCACAAAGACTTCGCAGGCAGCCCAAGGCCCTCAGGAAGGCTGAACTGACTGCTACCAGACAAACTACCTGCTGATGAACAGGGATTTGTGGAAGAGTGCAATTCCCCTTGAGTTCACTTCAAGGTGTACTGGCCATACAATCATGGAAGGAAGAAAATTAGATCGAAAATTATACAGAGAAGAGACACCGAATTTATTCAGGAAAACAACTTAATGACAGGAGTGATAAGAAGGCAAAGTTTTCCTGGAGAGCGATCTCAAACAACTCCATAGCACGGATTTTCCTTATTGCTACTGCAATAAACAGGAATTTATCAAGGGAAACACAAACTGTCAGTGGTGTGTAAAATTATTTAGTACAAAGCTTCTGTGAAGAGTGCAATGGAGCCCAAGGAAGCAGCTGGATAGCCAGTACCTCCAGAGAAAGACTTCAGGTTGTCACCAGGTATTCTCTGAATCTATGAGAAAAGCACTGCAAAGATCCCATAATGATTCCCTTGCCACCGTTCCTCTGCAGAGCAAATCAAATGCACAAACTCAGGGAAAAAAGCCCAGAGTGAACTGAAGTAGAAAACATATTAATTACAAATACAGAGATTTAGAGGTGTGAGTTTTGTTCATTACTCTTTTTCTACCCTTATCAGTGACTCAGTTGTGAAAATGTGTCCAAGTCATTTTTGCCCAGATTTTTAAGTGGCATTTAGGCACATCAATAACCAAGTATTTGAAGCTGGGTGCATCACCTCTTAGCCTGCTCTGCCCATGGAATGGATGCACTGCCTGATGACCCAGGGGAAAAGACTCACTGACTGTAAACAATGCTGAAATTTAACTGAGACAGAACTATGCATAATCACGTTATTGTTCTGGGGCAAGAGCACTAAAGCATGATACAGACAGAAAGAAGGTACTCTTCTGATTACTGCAGAGGAAATTAATCCTGCTGGAGAAAGCCCGTAATGTGGCTTAAAACTTCTGCAAGATGCCCAGGAGTCCAGCTCAGAGATGTCAAACACTGGTCCCTTTCCTAATCCATCCCACCAAGTTTTGATATACAATTTACTTGGTGTGAGTAAGAATGACCGAAGATCCAATTTACCCCAAATTCTACTCTTCTGCATCATGTTCACCTCTGGTGATCCTGGAATCACTGTAGAGGGAAACCTCTGCCATTACCTGAATGATCAAGTCTTCTTTTAATACATCCTAATGCTTGCACCCACCCTCTTTTAATTTCTGCAGCTTTAGGACACCAGGCTTGCCAGTCCTAGTTCAGAATCAGTAAAATTCAAATAAAATAAAAGGAAGAAACTAGTCTTTCAACATTGCCTGTTTTGTGAAACTTGAGGAGGTTCATTAAGCAGTAAATGCCTGTCAGGTTGTCTGAGGGCTTTAAATCAGACTAACAGAGAAGATCAATGTGTGTGTCATAACTCTATTATTACCTAGAAGCCATTTTTAAAATCATATTTAATTTTTATTGTTTCCCACATACAAAAGTCCTGTTACTGCTCCAAAGACTGCAGAGGAAAGCTAATATGTTAATCTGTAATTAGGCCTCTTTGGAGACAGATCTTCTTACAATTACACTCGTGTAGGCATCGATTTGAGTAAAAAGGAAAAAAAAAGACTGGAATAGCTTTCCCCATGTCTACCCAAAGGCTGGATTGTATGATAAAGCCCTAGGATTCCTGGAATGTCCTGCCAGGTTTGGTCAAGGACTGGTTTACACCACTACAGCCTCTGGCTAAGGTAATCTCCAGATGGAAAGTGGGACATGGAAGTGTCCCTGTACTTCCACACTGATCAAGTTTTCTTCTCTAGGTATGTGCACTGATCATTTTTGGGTGGTGAGCTTGCTGGACCTTGGATCAGATCTGATCCTTTTTCTCATCATCCTCCCACCCACCCGACTGAGCCAAGCAGAGAACGAAATGCTCCTGGCTGAGCAAAGCACCGAGAGCTGCCCCCGAGCAGAGCTGCCTCGATGCCTGGCCCCGAGCACACCAAGGGGGAGAAGGAGAAGATGAGCTCCCTGGAAACACACTGGCACAGATCCTGCCTCCTCGGCCAGGGGAAGAACTCGAGCCATGGCAGGGCAGCAGGGGCAGCTGCAGCAGGTCACTCTCAGTGCAGGCAGCTGTGTGTAACCAGCACCCAGAGCCCGCAGCAGCCTTGGGGCTGTGCCAGCTGCTGACTCGTGCTCCCATGGAAAACGACAGGAGAACTCCCTTTTCCTCGCAGCAGGCTCACAGTTTTCCCCAGAGCAGCCAATCCTTTTCATAATTTTCCTAAGCTCATTATCTCTGTTCCCTGCGACAGCGGCTTCCACAGGTGAATCCAGCACTGCGGAAAACATATTTAAAATGTGTCTGTTGTTGTTTTTTATCATAAGCACATTTCTTGTCTTTTTTTTTTTTTTTTACAGCTTTCTTCTCTCAGCTTTTAATTTTGGAAAACAGCACATAAAAGTACTCAGTGTGCCTTTTCTGTGCCATTCATTACCCCACATCTCTCCATCGTGCCTCTGCTTATTCATCTCTTCTCTTAACTAAGCAAGCCTAATCTTTTTAAATCTCTTCTCATATGAAAGTTTCTCGGTGCCTTTAATCATTTTCATTACCCTTCACTGAATTCTTTCTCTTTTTTTTTCTCTATCATTTCCAGAACTGAAACACAACATTTAAGAAGAGGCTGCACCACTGAGTTGCATAACAGAGGTAAGGTATTTTCAGTCACTTGTCTTATGACAAAGTAAAAGAAAAGTTGCTCAGTCTCACTATTGAGCATTTGTACAAAAGTTCTCAGTCTTTTAAGTTGTGTCTCTGATAAATATGGTCCAATCTGATGGTATTTCTGACCCTCTGGTTAGTCAGTGTATCCAAGCTGAAATGTTAAAGGAAGGGACAAAGATGCACAAGGCAGCTCGAACAGCTTTATTCCCCAGAACTAGAGCAGAGAGCCCCAGAGATGCTAAGCAACCTGTTTTATAACAAACCCATTATTACACAGATAACCTGCCAGACACTGCAATCAGATTTCTAGCAGTTGTAATTGACATCAAATCCTGGTATTGTCAAATCTCTCCAACACAGCTGTTGAGCAGAATGTCCTCAGCTTAAGTGTGCCACATACTGCTGTTTAAAAAAGAACAGATCTGAGTTGAAAAAAATCCCTTTAAAGTGTGGGGATCATCTTCTGCTCTCAGTTACAGACAGCCCTTCATCCCACTTGTTCTAATGGCCAAGCCCTCAGCCCACTGCTGGACATGGCCACTGGCATCTCATGGACTACGAGGAGCCAGAGCCTTGGTACACCACAAGCGCCTTGTTTGCAGGGAACTGCTCGTGGTTTGTTCCTCTGGGAACTGACCTCCAGCTCTTCCTTTGGCTTTGTGAGCTTCTGCAGAGGATGGGCAGCAATGCTGGACGTTGCATCACCAAACAATCCCCTGGCACTTGTGTGGGCCAGCACTGGGGAGCTCCCCAGACAGGCTCTGTGGAAGCAGCAGGGCTGATTAGAGGAATACGGGATTTGCTGCTGTATCCTAGATACAGGACACCAGCCCTGGGCTAAGGAGATGGCAGAGATCTCCTTTGGACTGACACCCGTGAATTCATGCAAATTTATCTTAAAGGGCTGGAAAACAATAATCTAATCAGTGCAAGCAGCAAGCTCTAAATCTGCCTGTTTAATTACAAGCAAGGACATGACCCTTTTTTGCAGTGAATGCTCCTAAAATTCTATGGAAAATCGAGAAAGCACACAAAGCTTTTCCTCTTTTGGGGAAGAGCAGCTGAATTAACAGGAGTCAGAACAAGTGCTACCATCCTTCCTGTGGGAATAGTGATAGCAGGGAATGCTGTCTCTGTGGTAACCTGCAGCCTGGCTGAAAGCCTCTCTGTACAAAAGCTGTGAGCACAGGTGGGGAAATCGATGTGGAAGTGATCCCCCTGCTCTCTGCTGCTCTGCTGAGGTGCCATTCCATGCTTCTGATGGAAACTCGTGGAGGCAGAGCTCTTCCACCCACAGGCTGGGCAGGCAGCTCTCCCAAGCACAGCCTCCGCTCAGCCTGGACCGCCCCAAACCTCCACCAGCCGCTTTGCTGACACTGGAGAAGAAAGATGGGGTCTGCACCAGAGGAAGGGCTCAGATGCTGCTGAACGAGCTCTTTTCCTGCACACCAGAAATTGCCTCTGCTCAGTGACTGCGAGAAGCTGCAAGCGGAAGATAAATACCAGCACGAGCTGCAGGAGAAGGAATAATGCCACACTACATCAAGCAGGTTCTTGCTTTGCTGTCAGCTGAGTGTTCCACAGGAAAGGCCAGCCCTGCCATTTGCCTGGATGCTTTACTGACGTGGGTGCCTGTTTGTGGTCTCTGGCGCAGCTGATCGCTCAGCTCAGCCGTGCTCTCGGGCCGGGCTCCCGGCACAGGCTCTGCCCGTTCCTCCCCAGTGCCCCCAGCAGTGCCCCAGCAGT
>VZRR01013246.1:384369-450812 GCA_013398015.1 Oreocharis arfaki | reverse complement strand
CCCCAGCAGTGCCCCAGCTGTGCCCCAGCTGTGCCCCAGCAGTGCCCCAGCTGTGCCCCAGCAGTGCCCCTGCCCGCCGAGCTCTCTCCCCACAGCCCCGAGCGCTGCCTGGGCTGCAGCTGCTGCCTTAGGGGAGCCTCCCCAACAGCAACACTGCCAAACACATTTGGGAACCCCTTGTAGAGCTTGGTAAAGTAATAAATGCGGTAGAGGCTTTAGACTGGCATTACATACTACATAATAATACCAAAGTAACAGGCCTATTAGTTAGGCTTTTGTTCTGAAGCATTACACTGCAAGCATAATTGTTAACGTGGATAATGCCAGTGCTGGGAAACTTAAGCAGGACACTACACTCAACAAAAGCAGTGACTCCTTCAGAACCTGATCAAAAATGAATTATAACCAAGGCAAATATTACCCATGCCTTTACTGCATTTTGGTTAGCTCCTAGTGGTCAGGTAGCCTGCAGACACACAGACATCTTGCTAAGAAATCTACAATATTTGATATTTGTCACTATTAATTCAGCTCATTTGCTCACTACAAAGTGTAAATATAAAAGACTGAGCTTAATAATAATAATGTGAATGTCACAGGTTCAAGGAACTGGTTAGCTCCACCCTGACCAAACCAGCACCTCTGTCTGACCAAAAGATAATGAGACCTTTTCTAATGAGCTTGATTTACTGAAATCCTTTTATTTGTGAATGCCATGGGTGGATGTTTTTCAAACCTCAGTAGTTTGACAGTGCCAGGGCATTACTGGCAGCCAAACCCTGCTTCTTGATATAGAGCAGTGATGCTCTCTGGAATTTCTCCACCCTCCCTAAATGATACTATTGACCATATGCTGCTAAGAGGATCTCAGAGAGATGTTTGTATTAGAGATGGTAGGCTAACTGAGATTTGAGAGATTTCAGATGACAAAACCTTTTAATAACAAGATAATAAAGGATTATGCAAGGGAGATGAGATGTAAGAGTGGCCCTTTATTTGAGAGCTGATGGTGACTGGTAGAACACATTTGTTTCAGCAGGTAAAGGCCTCACCTAAGAAGGGACACTCGTGCAGAGAACAGGCTAAATTTCCCTCTGTAAATCACATACATGCATGTCTGGTAAGCAACATTTTAAGTCTGGAGAAGTCTTCCAGCACTCTGCACATGAAGAGCTGTGCAGCAGAGCAGAGCCCAGCTCCCCTGCACGGGCACAGGGAGTGCCCACGTGCCCAGGTGTACCTCGGGGATGTCGTGCACTGGCACTGCTGTCACTGCATTGCTCCAACAAGCAGCAGGCAGCGTGCAGCCTGAGGAATGGGATGTTTCACGTTACAGTCAGCACTGAACTGCAGCGTGCCCTCCAGCAAAGCCTGAGCATGTCCCTGGGAACAGCTCGGACACAGGAGGAGGCAGAAAACACCCCCCTCCACCTCTCCTTGTCCCCTTAGAGACCAGACCCTGACACATCAGACAGGCCCACAAAACTGCCTCCAAAATACAGTTTCTTTGGGTTTTATAGTTGGTAGCTCTAAACAGGGTTCTCCAGCAAGCCAAATAATGCAGAAAGAAGTAAGCATTTCCAATACCTCACTCCATGATGTGGCTGTGCCGCTAATGTCTAGAGACTGGGCTGAATATTGTATGTCCTCTCAAGAGGCCTCCAACGAGCCAGTGAAGCTGAGAAATAGAAAGCCCTGTGCTTCCAAGAGACAGCCTGAGCACACAGATAAGCTTACGAAGCTCTGTTTTCTTTCTCACACAGTGATATGGACTTTGCAAAGGTCTGTCATTTGGATGCTTTATGACTCCCCGCTGCCCCTGGGCTGTGTAAAAGATTACTCTGGAGCCAGACTTTTGGGAGACACTGTGCTCCTGTTGTCTGAGCAGCAGAGGAGAAACAGGTCCCTGGTAAAACACTTGCAAACCTAATTTAAACTTGGAAGACACCCAAAGGTCTCTGGGAGGTGCAATTTAAAACCCTAACCTAAGATAGCCTGGACTGCAATTGCAGATTTCTGGGAATGCTGAGGGACACTTGCTCCATGAATCAGACACTGCAGATCTCTGTATTATGACATTTCAACAGGAGAGCTGTTCTGAGTTCTCTCACAGTGAAAAAATTAGAAAAACACTAAATTCAAACATAAGTATGACCACTACCTGATGTAGGCATCTGCACCAGCGAGCCTCTTGGGCTTACTGAGAATCTGAGTCAAAGAACCCTTTCCATCTCCATCTCCATCTCCATTTCTCTGACAGTGTTACCTGTTGAACAGACAGGGAGTTCCCTGAAAGGATTTAGGAGGGTTTAAGTGAAATCTTTGTCCCTAAATCATACAAAAAGGTGAATGATGTGAGCACTTTGATTTTAAAATGAAACCTTGTATCTCTGCCTCAGGAAGTCCTTTTAAGCACAGTTAAAACAAAGAACTTCTGGCACAAGATTACCAGATGCTGTGCAGCGCATTGCAAGGAGGAATCTGAAAGCCAAGCCCAAGGTTTAATTTGAAAACTACTCTTGTATTTTTTCTTGAGGTATCTAAAGTGCCTTGGATCAGTTCTGCCTCTGAATTCTGGTTCTCTCTTTCCAGGTCAGCAAACAACACCTGCCTGCAGCCAGCCAGGGAGCACAGGGCAAAACCAGCCTGCAACTGAGCGTACAAAGCTGAGCCTGTCCATCAGAAAAGATGATCATCTTTCAATTTCCCCACTGGCTGATCTTCCATTTCACTGTCCAGGGAACCTGTTGTTAGTGTAACCTAACAAACAGCAAAACAGGCTGGGGAAAGAAGGCATGGCAGACCAAGGATTTAGGGATTTGCTGATGAATCCTATCACCTGCCTACTGGAGTCTGCACAAAGAATATGGGCTGGCAAGTTCAGAACTGCAGCACTCCTGCAGCCACGGTGGCAGAGCTGATGGGGGTGTTGTGGTTTAAACCCAGGCAGCAAATACCACACAGCCACTTGCTCACTTCCCCACCTTTGCAGTGGGATGGGGAGAATCATGGGGAAAAGAGAAACCAAAACTTGTGGATTGAGAGAAAGACAGTTCAGTAACTGAAACAAAGTAAAATGAACTCTAATAAGACAAAGGAGAGGGTTAGAGATTAAACCCCAGAAAAAAACCAGAGTTGCTCACCCCCTACTGACTGACGCCCAGCCCATCCCTGGGCAGCAACCGCTCCCTTCCAGGAAACTCCTCCCTGTTGCAATGCTGAGCATGACATTCCATGGCATGGAATATGCTTTTGGCATGTTTGGGTGAGCTGTCCCAGCCGTGGTCCCTCCTGGATTCTGTGCAGCTGCTCACTGGCAGAGCATGGAAAACTGAGCAGTCCCTGACAGAGGCTCAGCACTACTGAGCCACGGCCAGACATCACTGTGTCACCAACAGGATTCTCATGCTGAATCCAAAGGGGCACTGCTGTACCAGCTACTGAGAAGAAAAGGAGCTCTGCCACAGCCAAAAGCAGGAGAGGGGCCAGGCCTTTCCTACCACACCACAAACTGAGCTGCAGAGGTGTTGCCCTGCTCCTCCTCCAGTGACTGTGGGGATGAGCCCAGTCTGTGAGCTCTGCTGGAGACCTTGGTGAGACTCCCTCCCAGGATGTCACAGCTCAGCAGAGCAGCACAGGCTGTCCTCAGGTGACCCCAAATGTTCCACTCTGTCACCACATGAGACAGGTTAAGTGAACTTTAATGCCAAGTACTGCACAGAAGAGGATTTCAGTTCTGCTCTTGTCCAGGCAGAAAGTCTGCCCCAGATCAGCCTTGGCACTGGGAGTCAGATGGCTGAAATGGAAAGAAATTACCTTGGTACATGCAAGATAGAAGTTTTGCTTTGCAATATTTATGGGGATTTCTTTCCCCTTCACGGAAACAGCCCCCAAACCTTACAGTCTTATTTTGGCAAAGCTCCCATTAAAATGAATCATGACTTTGCCTGGGTTAGTGCTCCAGGACTGAGCTCTAAATTATTAAAAGTGAATGATATGTACAAGTTTAAGTCAATTTTTGAAACTGTTCGGTAAAGGTAGACAAAAATGCCGCTTTGAAACTAGAAGGTGTGTGGCTGAACTCCTGGTCTGCTTTGAAATCCCTGAGCCCTAGCTTTTCGTGTTTCACTAGCTTTTTAGTGAAACACAGTGCCTTTCAAGCCTTGTATTTTAATCACTGTTCTTCTGTGCAATGCAGAACTCTTGTCTCATTTCTTTGGTTCAAGTACAGCCTCCACCATGACCAGCTTTACACTGTAAGTGACACCCTTGATCACAAGCTGAGGCTCCCCTCGTGGGGAAGATGTAGGTCCATTCCTTTCCTCCCTCTTGCAAGATGTTCTACAGCCTGACCAGGCAAATGTACCTCCCCAGAGGGACCCGTCAGCATCACCACATCCCTGCACAGCCCCTTCAGGGGAGTCACACTGGACATCACGTTTTGCTTTAGGCGTTGCCTTTGTGTCTGTAAGATCAGCCACAGCTACAGCAGAGCCTGCGGCAGAACAGGCCGTGCACGCCTCCCTGCACTGGGGGTTTCATCTCCGAACCCCTCGCAGCCAGGGGTGCTCTGCCAAGCTGGAAGGACGTGCAGCAGGCCGGGGCTGCTGGATTCGGGGTCCCTGGGTGTGACTGACTCCTGCAGGGACCTGCAGGAAACCTCCCCAGCCCTGCCCTCGATCCCAGCCCCGGCCTTCGCCACGGTGCCCAGAGGGACCGGCTGCTGCCGCTCACAGCAACACCATCCACAAGTTACCACCTTAGCAGGGATTCCTGGACTTCCACTACAGGGCAACGTTTTCAGAATTATTCCTAAGTGGCTTTGCCTAGGATTAACTGGGTCTACAAACTAATTGTTTTCTTTCTTCATCTTATGACAGTTTGTCTGCTGGTCTCTTTCTCTTTAAGCTCCAGCTGGGGAGATTCAGGATTCAGCTCTTCACTTCAGTGTCTCCCACCACTGGATGTTTGTTATTGAAAAGCAGCTTCTGTCAGAGCTGCAAACACAGCCAGGAAAGCCCAGAATGCAAACTGGAAAATGATGAGGAAGAAAAAGATTAATTTCTTCCCCTAGATTTTGGAAAGCCATTACCTGTTTTTGAATGACATTTCCAATTCAACACTGGGAACTGCTACAGCATTTACATAAGAATGCAAAAATGCACACATTATCACTGCAGGAAGCACTTAAAATTTAAGATAATTATATAGTATGGAAACCATTTCAAAGGACTCAAACAAAATAACAACTAATTCTAGAGAGTCACCCTTTAAGATGATTATTACTCTGCACTACCGCTGATCTCCCACTAAAAAAATCCTTCTCTTTACAATTATATGCACATTATAAATTCCTACTTTGTTCTTCCACCATCAAGCTCCTACAGCTGCCACTGACAAATTTGCATTCTCTGAGAGCTTAACTAGACAACCAAAATATTCACAGTGGGAACAGAGGTAAAACACACGATTGCCATGGTCGGATGCCACCCTCCCTTCACCCCTGCCTTACGCTGGATCCTCTTCCGTGGGCTCCTACAGCACTGGTTTGCAACAGGGACACAGGGAGGATCCCCTCGGCATTTCCCTGCTGGGCAATGAACAGCAGAAGAAAGAATTCTGGAGTCAGCAGCACGGGTGATGGGTAAGAACCTGGCTGGGCATTGTGGGGGGAGCCCCTCTGCCTTCCACCTCTGCTGCGGTCTGCAGCGAGAGCAGCGCTCCCTGACCTGGGATGCTGCTTCTCATCTGGGCCAAGGAACAGAAAGCAGTAAAAATGTATTTAGTCAGCTGCTTTCCAGAGCAAAAAATCACATTTCAACTGAACAAACCTGGCATGGGAAGGGAGAAGCACACTTGTGAGGTGAAAATGTTCTGCCCCACCAGCCTCTCTCCACCTACTGCCTCCTCTCCCCCCTGTTGCTCTGATTCCTGACTCCTGCCCCACTGCTGCCATTCTGTTCTCTTTTCCCCAAGTGTCCCAGGGAAGAAAATAAAATACTCTGCCTAGCTCTATTGCTCAAAGCAAACTCATTTGGGGAAAAACTTATCTGCCAAATCCTAATATGTTTTTATTGGATATCTGCTAAGAGAGATTTACAGCTCATGCCAAAGTCAAACTCTACTTTTTTTTTTTTTTTCCCCCACAGCAAGGGCAAAAGTACATACTGAACTCAGAGGAAATGAAAATTTCTTGTCTCAGACATTATGGAGACTTAAGAAAGTCCCACACCAAGGCTCTGACTTAATGGACAAAAGAAAGTGTTTTCTGAGTCTACTTACTGGAAATAATAGCAGTGAAAAGAGCTGAAACTTACCCACAAACTTCAGCCAGAGAAAGAAAACTGATAGATTTAAAATCTTAAATTCTGACGAAGTACAGAGTGAATTAAAACAGTATCTGGCAATGGGAAGTGCAGCCAGCTCACTGACAGGTGTTGCTCCCGAGGTTTTTCACTCAACTGTCTCAAGCAAACCAAAGCATTGGAGGTCTGAACAATCCGGACTGGCAGTGGGGTTCACGTGGGAATTTAATGAGGCTTGGACTAGAGAACGTTTCAGACAATGCTGGCAGGAATTCCCATCTATGAAATAACCATTTGTGTGAGGAGGACACCAGCAGCTTTTGCAGGACGCCCTGCAGAGCTGCATGAAGGGTTACAGGTAACTGTGCGGGCCAGCTCAGGGCCAGGGCGTTCCCTGGGCCATGCCAGTCCCCCAGGGCTACAGCTTTTCTCTCTGCTGCACTGGGCTGCTGCACTCCAGGGGCTGTCTGGGCAGGGGTGTGCTCACAAAGCCTCTCACCCTTCAAATGCAGACCTGTGATGAAGTTCTGCTTCCCTGCACACAGCAGGAGCCGTGCTGCCCCTCAGGCACTCATCACCTTCCCTCCAGGCTGTCCCCGCTGCTCCAGTCCTGCTGTTTGCTCCAGGGGGCTGAGACTGCGCTGACACCTCTCCTTCCATGTACCTGCCTCTTCTGCAACGTGTTTTTGGGCATAGAAAACTATCTCGAGGAGCAGCCAGAGATGCTCCCTTGCCTGCCCGAACCCTGAGTGGTCACCACGGGGAGCAGCCACAGAGGCACCGAGGCGCTCTCTGCTCTTGATATGCCTCATCCCATCACGGATCACAACTGTCTCTGCCAGTTCTCTCAGATAAGAGAAAACAGGAGTTGCCAGCCTACAACATCACTGTTAAAAGCAGGCTTGCCAACTCACTCCCAAATGAATTATAAAAGTCTAGCTTAAACCAACCAGCTGCCTGCCCAACACCCAGACCGCAAGGACCTGTCGAGACAGAGGGAATTACATGAAAACAAGATGCTCTGTCCTTACAGCAGAGCCCATCTTTCATGGATTGTTGTCACTGAAACCTTATCATTACTGAAAAAAGACAAAAGAGCTGTGCCAAGTGATGGTCCAGATGTCATCTTCTGCTGTGGACACCACCTCGTCTGACCTTTCCAATCAGCCAGCACCATTTGGGGTCAGGACACTGCAGCTGCCAAAGTCAAGCTTGACACTTCCCAGAGTGGCCTGGGACAAGTCTCTTCATCACTTCAAGACTCATTCTCAGGGGGACACTCTGAGAAGCTGAACATACTAAAAGGAGCCAAGCACTATGTGCAATTTCCTGCCCTGTAAGACAACAGTGATTACAACTGTTACAAGTAATGAATGTTTGCACTCCATTGTGAAAATGAGGACTACTAAATAATATCTGAGTGTAATCACATTTACATAGTGGAGGTGAGCATAGAAAAAACCAGTCTTCAAAGAGATTCACCTTTCCTGCTCCCAGCAGCTGCAGTCAGTGGGATGCAAGAATGCAAAGGGCTGGATTACTTCTGCAGACAGGAGAATGATTCATGTATTTTTAAATAATTCATGTGAATTATATTAAAAAAAGGCGTATAACCTAAGAATTGAATGATGTATAGACTAGTTCATCACTGGGGTTTTAATATGATACCTCTAAAATATGCATATGGATCAATGATTTACTAATAACCTTCTTTTACAATACAGGCACACAGACGGAGGCAAAGCACAACAGATTTAAACCCTTTAAAGCCCCCAATTTCCATTCTCACTGTTATTAAAAAAAAAGTATTTAAATTAAGTTGGTTTTATTATCCCTTTGTAAGTCTTAATCTGTTAGTGCACTACCTTCTACCACAACACAGAAATAAATCAGCCTTCCATCGTCAGAGACCTTTACAACATAGTTGTTGTTCATTTACTCTTAGTTTTCTGGGTATGCTGAGCATATCCCAGGCATGCAAGAAGGACCTACTCGCCCTAAGAAAGTCCAGATCAGAAAACACATATGATAAAGAAGAAAAATATTCATCAGAGGCAGCAGGAAATAAGGGGAGCAGAGCAGGGCAGAGACAGGCACCAATGATGTATTGTTCAAATTTCTTTTAAAAAAGCAAATCCTTAGAGCTGAAGTGCATTTCAGATTCAGTAGCAGCTTCAGCACCCCGAGTAAACTCCTGGCAGTGCTGCAGTGCTTTGGGACTGTGTGCTCCCGGTTCATCACCACGCTTGGCTCCCTGTGCTGGCTCCTCGGTTTCAGAAACAGAACTTGTCTGCCAGCAGCACCTCCCAGCACTCAGATGCTATTCCCACATGAGCATTTTCACAAAGAAGGAAATGAAAACCCAGTTCTTACATGTTTTGTTCAAGGCTAATGAGAAATTTATTGCCCAGCATGGATTAAAACCCCAGAACACTTCTTGCACCACTCCTGTTTTCAGTACAGACTTCTTCTGTCTCCGCTGACTCCACCGAGCTCTCCTGCACATTGAGGGCAGGACAAGTTTTGAGGCTCTTGATTTATTGGTTTTCAAACCCATAAAATGCCCTGAAATAGCCTAAATACTTTTATTCTCCTTACCATCTCCTGCTACATTGCTAAACCTGTCTTTTTTCTTTTCCTGTAAAACTCTTCCCACTCAGAAGATGCATCAGGATTTGGCTAGGACTAGTAGAGGAGTGTCCAGCCTCAAGTCCATGACCACAAGGATCATGGTCACATCTGTCTTTTCCAAAGTCAAAAGGCTCAGGAGCAGCTGCTGAGGGTCCAGGCCTCCTGCCTGCAGGAAGGCAGCTGCTCTATCTACACTCACATCACGTTCCTGTTTACCTCTACCACAGATTCCAACTGGAGCAGCTGCATTGGCCTCTGACTTCCTAGAAAAGCTACACACCAAGGAAAGCAGGGCACCCCCCATCCTTGGAGGCGCTCAAGGCCAGGCTGGACGGGGCTTGGAGCAGCTTGGACTAGTGGGAGATGTCCCTGCCCTTTGCAGGGTTGGAACAAGAGGATCTTCAAGGTCCCTTCCAGCCCAGGCCATTCTGTGACTGTGTGATGATTCTACATGTTCAGAGCGAGTCTTCTGCACCTTATCCCTGCTTTCTGGAGGGACAGCTTCCTCTAACAGCACCTTGGTGACCTCTGCCTGCACTGTCCGACTGCAAAGGCCAAGAGGGCAGTGAAACCTTTAGGGTGCTTTTACCTGATAAAGCTCTTTTCACCCTGAGGCTGGCTGCATGAACTAAGCTCTTGGCAATGGCAAACTGCTGGCACCAGCACCTGGCTGGCACCAAAAGGGAACTGGGCTACACCAGCAGCAAGGTGCTGCCACGGTTTTGAACCTCAGTTAGGCACTCTGCACTATAAAGCTTCTCCATCCCTTGACAAAACGAGTCCATGGTGTGCTGGAAGGGAAATCAGTGGGAGGAGCTGTTGGTGATCACTCCAGACCAGTAAAACATGGTTAATGTGCATCACCAGTTGCCCACTGCACCAGTTACAGTGTGTAGCTACAAGTAAGTCAAGTACTTTATTTGTGTAATTACAAGGAACTGGTCCCTGGGGGTCATACAAATAATTCAGTATACTGGCTAAAAATGAGCTTTCTGAGAACATTTACACGAGTATAATCTGATGGGATGCAGAGTTCTGGAAAATAAATGCCAAAGGGGATGAAAAAACAGCTAAAGCTAATTTATTTTTTAAATCAAGTGAATATTAGCATTTTTTTGTCTGTATTTGCTCAGCTTTAATGAATGGCTTCTTTGCCTCTTCACTGCTATTTCTTCTTCTTGGGCAATATATCTCAACTTGAGGAATTGTATCCAAGGTTCAGGTCAGCTGCCAAGGAGTGAAATGCAGTTATAATAAAGCTACACTGCACTACATGTGGGAGGCACCTTTGTCCATCAGCCCTTCCAGGGAGCTTCTAAAAAAATAACCCCTGTTATTAAACTAATCACCTTGTGTCAAATGGCAGTGTGACAAGAGAGGAAATCTACCTGGGTAATAACTCAGCAATAAAGGTATGTACAGAGGAGGAGGAAATTAGGTTGTTGCAGACACAGCAATAACATCGTGAAGCAAAATCCAATATTGGAAGAGATAAAAGTTTTCCATCCCAATATTCCTCCGTGACAAGTATGAAAGAGTGCGCATAAGAACAAGGGGAAAAGATGAAAGATATCAGCCCAAAACGCCTTTGAAAAGTGAGCTAACAGGTAATTACTGCCTCCAAAGAAAGAAGATCAGAAAACTGGCGCAGATGGGGATCCCGGTGCCACACGCTGCAGGCCCTCCCCGTCTGGCTTCGCCAAAAGCTCAGCAGAGGGGCTGCAGCCAGGGCTGCCCCTCCTGAGGGAGAGGCCTGGCGAGCTCTCCCCTTTCCACCCACGCAGGAGCACAACTGCTGAAAGGGGGCAAGCAGGGTTTAAGGTGGCAGTGGTGGTGACGAGGCGAGCCAGAAACAAAATGTGCAGCGGTGACATGTTTTCTAACAGCAGTGACAGATTTTAATAAGCAAGCTATTCTTCAGTTTTGATTTGAGGTGTATATAATTAGGTGATGTGGGTGTTGAGTGATAAAACCCACAAGAAACACACAAATTAGAAGCACTGATTTTTTTGAAAACATGGCCTGTTTCAGACTAAATGGCATGACCTATTTTTATTGTATTATTATATTTGGAAAATAAAAGGAAAAGTTTTCTTTTTCATCTCTTCTTCAGCATAGGAAAGATTGGGGACAAATGACACTGCTCTTTTAAGGCCTGCTCTTTCAAAACTTAAGAACCTTTATTTGTGGTTTGAATTTTTTACTGTTAAGTAGCTTCTTCCTAGAAGAGATGAGATCTGTCTTGTTTTTTCCAGATTTTCCAGTGATCACTTCCACAAACTTCCCTACAAACTCAGTTAAATATTTCTCTGTTCCAGATTTGAATAAGACCAGGGAAAGCTAGAAATATTCTATGACTGCTGACCAAAACCAAGAATTTACAATGGATTGCAAGAATGTCCTTCTGAAGGGAATACGACTGCTCAAAAAGAAAAGATCCTCTCTGAACTTTCAGGCATTTCCTCACATGGCAAGATCTGTCCATGGGCTCTGAAAGTGAAGCATCCAGTACAACTTTCTGTACAGCCTATAAGAGTTCCTACCCCTCGCTAACGGGCTGAACAAGGGATCAATAGAGCAACTGCACAAAATACATATTTCTGTCTATCTCAGGAATTTAATCAGTTCCCTTTAAAATAAGGTAGATTATCTTAATTAAATTTACAGTGTGAAGTCCTTTGGTGTGCAGGACAATGCCTTGTTCTGGTATCTTCACAATCTTTCACACAGGCCTCCGCTGGCCACCAACTCAGGAATTACCTTTTTTGGAGCAAGTTATCATCTCTCAATCATGTGAACGTTACGTAATGGCACAGCTTTATCTCCAGTGCCTGCTATGAACAAAAGCACAGCGTTATTGTTTCCCAAGAAGCCCATCTGCAGGGCCAACCAAAGGTGGTTATTGCAAACACTATCAAACACCCATCTGGGGAACATCATTTGCCCAAACCTCTCGTCCTACATGCGGCACAAAAGCACTGCCCAGCTCCCCAAAACTCACTCACTTCTTTTTGCAGCATCTCTATTAAATAATAAGGTATCATTACAGTCAATAAAAACAAATTTAGTCCCATGGGAGACACCAGGACTACAAAACCTGTTCTTATTTCAAATCAGTATGAAAAACATCAAGATCTTGTATCTTTTCACAACACAAAATATTAGAAATCATCTCCTGATATTCTTAAAATGCTACATTTAGGCTATTATACAACAAAAAGACTGAAATAGTAATTTTAAATGTTTTTGTCTTAGCCATAATAGCATTTTCCTAATCTTTCATCAGAAATTTTAGAAATCAAAACTTCTAGCTTTTCTTCTGCACACAGCCATCTATCTCCCAGCTTTTTCTCCTGAAACCTATTTTCCTGAAGTGTTTGTTTATCCTTATGGATGAACAGCCCTGTTTTGCAGATGTCTTTATACAGCACCTCATCCAGAGCATCCCTGATCCTGGTTCCCCAAAGATCTTCTTAGAGCTGTCATCCATTCAAATTCATAATAGCAGTGATTAATAGGAATAAGAATATAAAGCCAGCAGCAACAAGAGCTTAGTAGGAATGCTATACTTTTAAATGAAAGCTGATTAGTCTCAGCTGTTCCTTCTGGCTAACACTGAGCTGTAATACTTCGTGATTCCATCTGCTTTACTGCCTGGCCTTTTGTAGGGAAAAAACCATTTTTATTTTTATGACTGGGAAGGCAAAGTATCAGCATTTTTAGTGACCCTCAAAGCTATAACGACTCAGGAAGAGGCATAATCACCAAGAATCTGCACAAAATTTTCCTTTTTATTTCACTGCCTTTTGATTTAACATGCAATTGCACCTGTGGAGAACCTGATGGATCACTTTATCCCCCTTCCTGACTGATCTTCAGGCCCAATATTGCCAGCATTGGTTGCGCTGACCCCCCCTCAACCCAAAAAAACCTGGCCCCCTCTTGTCAGCCAGCTCTGACCTGGGCACCGCTCCCAGTGCAGCTTCCTGCCTTTGCCACCCACCTCTGCATCCCCTGCACTGGTGTGGGATGGAGCCCAGCCCTGCTCCCAGCCTTGCCCCCTGAGCTGGGGAGGGGAAGCCACTGCTGAAGGAGCAGCTTTCCCGAAGCAAGGGGCTCTGCTCTGCTGCACTGAGGACAGCATCAGCTACCCAAACACTTCAGGGACTTGGCAGAGAAAACACCACTGCAGGTCAGAAGAGCTGTACTGGAGGGAGAAGACCCTTCTAACGTGGTGTGGGAATGGCACTGTGAGCAGGCACTGGGCTGGAGCCACGGCCACACGCGGGCAGGGGGGCTGTGAGCAACCAGGGCCAGCAGGAAATGGACTGCTGAGCATCTCATCAAGTTCCATTAAAGGGTCTGACCACTAACCTTGGACTGACTGTCAGATGGAAAACATCTGTTTTATTTAATGGTTTCTCCTGATGCTTTTCAGATCCCAGCAAGTTTGAAATGTTGCCCCTTAAGCACTTAGAGCACATTTCCCAATTAAGAGCAGAGCGGTTTTTTATAGTCAACTGGGAGATTTGCAGTGACTGTTGTAACCCAATTGTAAGGAAGATCTCCAGGGCTTTGTCAAGTTTTTCCTTGCAAAAATTAATCTCGGTAAGAAAAAGCAGAATTTTAACCCCCACAGCAGTTTCCCAGAGGAGCTCTGCCCTGGGCACGCCTTCTCCTGGTCCCACCCACAGGCCCTCACCAGAAGGTTGCAAGATGTGTCCAGGGGCTCCATGCACAGAAATGGAGCCACTTCTGGTTATCACCAGGGTAAACAAGGACAGACTCACAGAGTTATTTATGAAGAGACTGACCTCGAAGAGCAAATGTATTGTCTGATAGCAGGAGACCGCTCCCCACAGGAAAGCACTTTCAAGGAGGTCATAACTTAGCCCTTATCACTTCTTGATGTAAAAAGAAAATGCTTTTACCAGTTAATGGCTCAGAAAAGTGCATGACTGGTTACTGTAACCACAACAACATATTCAAAAGCAGTGAGACAGAAAAGGAAGTGCTCGATAAGCATATGTTGTTTTTAATAAAGAATGACTTAGTGCTAAGTGGACCACACAGTTTCCAAGGTTGCTGGGCAAAAGCAGAACATGGGGAGACCCAACACCCTTGGGCTGCCTCACTGTGCTCCCTCCACTCATCAGCTGCAGCATTACCCTGGCTTTCTCTCTCCTGTGCATCCAACCCCAGGCTGCACAGCAGGGCTGAGATCCCCTTCGTCCACCTTCCCTACACAAAGCATTCAGCCTTCCCAGCTCCAGCACAAGGCTGTACCCAATTCAGTGCTTAATGTACTCCCTGGGTACTTAGGACTAAGATAATTTGGTCAGAACTGAGATTTGGAAAGACGATTTTGTTCCGGCCTCGCATTAACTGATCATTTATTACACTGCAAGATCAGCCGCGCGTTATCAATATTCAGAGGTCTGAAAGCTCCCAGTGCAGATGTACCACAGGCTGACAGTAATTTATTGTGTGGAATGGCTGAGACGAGACTGGAGGAGAAGTGCTACCATCCAGGTGGCTTCCTGAGAACAAGCACAATGAATCAGGCACCAGCACTTTCACATCCTTCCTGTGAAACTGTGGAAAAGGGAGGGAAGTTGGCCCTCGCTCCACATGCTGCTCCCCCTGCTCCCCTTGAGACAGACAGCAACATGTTCCTGACACAGACTTCAAAATATCTGCCTTCCATGAGGGTCACCCTAAGCGGGGCCTAACATCACCTTGTTTGCAGCTGAAACAAACAAAATTCCCCTTCTTTCTACAGCAAAACCTTCATAGACTCTGCTCACTGCACCCTTGCTCTGGCACCACACCAAAGCACTCACTTGGTGGGCAGCCCTGATGGCCCCCAGGTTATCTGGTCGTGATATAAGGACCTTCCTCCAGCTGCATTTCATTCTTCCACCTTGAAAATGTGCGTAAGGTTACCCTTAGCTGCACAGCATAGGCAGGGAGCAGTATCTAGAGTAAAAACCAGTTGTCATGGCAAGTGAAACCTCAAACAAACCTGAGTCAATGCCCCAGGAACCACCAAGCCATGAAGATGCTGCTTGTTCTGGTTCAAGCAACAACAACCTCCTTACATTCTTCCCTGCAAGAGAAATGCATTTTGTTCCTTCTTGGAGTGGCTGTGAGAAATATCAAGCTCAGGAAAAGATTTGAATGGGAATGGGAATCCAGCTCCAGTGATGGCTCCTACAGAGCAAATGGGCTGAAAACGAACAGCAGAACTCAAACAGCAACAAACAAGAGTCAGATGAAATTCAGAGAGAAAAAAAGTTGCCTCATTTAAACAAGCAAATCAGCATCACTAAATTACCACCTTCTTTAGCTGAGCTGGTCTGACATCCACCAGTGCCAGTGCACAATCCCACAGGTGTGCTCCGAGAAGGAATGAGGGATGTGGTGGAGGCTGAGCACCTCTGGGCACTCACACCCAGCTGAGAAATGCTAATGCAATGTTTTCACTCAATCCCAGTAGCAGGACCCCAATTCTGAGAAGGCACAAAAGCAACTGCTGCTTTCACAAAATCAAGTCTCTGATAAGATGCTGAAGGTTCCACACCATTTCCTGAAAGGGAGATAAGGACAGAGTTTGGACAACTCACATCCTGGGCAATGGGGACTCGGAAAATCAGCTCTGGGTACAAAAAGCAGTTTCAGGTAAACTCATCTGCTGATATGGAAAATTAATTCTAGTACAGAGATGAAAAGTATTTTAAAGTCTCATAAAAACAATCGGAACGAAATGCACTTAAAACTTTACATCGAATCCAGATCTCTGTCATCCTTGCTTTTAGGGCCAGACTTGTACAGCTCAATAGGTCAGACCAAAGGTCAGACAGGAGCACTCTGGGCTCCCAAAACACCATCCCTTCTGCGGGCTGCTGGAACATCATTTCTGTGGCCATGCCAAGGAGCAGGGAGATGTCACCCACGCTGGCAGCAGCACGGACCTGCAGAGGGGCGGCAGTGCTGCCAGCAGGGATGCAGCACAAGAGGCAGCTCTGACATGCCGGGTACAGCCTGTGGGTTCAACTGCTCCCACCTACACAAGCCCCGGGGTTTGTCCACGTTTGTCTCCTTCCATCCCCTCCTCCCTTGCTGGGACCAGAAGGTCTGGGTGTGCAGAGCTCTGGGAACCAGGCTGCAGGCTTGGAGGCACAGTGCCTGCCTTCCCTGCAAGGTGCAGCCAAGGAGAAGCTGATCTTGGGGCCCCATGAGCTGGCCTGGCTCTGTGCTTGCTCCTTCCCAGCAGATAAAAAATAACAGTAACTTTCCTTAAGGTTTTAGAACTTTTTTATCACAAGCTGCAAATGCTGAGACAAAAATCAACCAAAAAGCCCAAATCCTCAGCTGTCAGGAACTAGCCCTTGGTAGAACTGTTATAAATGGGTCGTCACCATCAAGTGTGACTTGGGTCATGGGGAAGGTTTGACTGAGTACTTAATTTAGGCTGGAGGAAACAGCCTCTGTGCTAATCCTCTACTCCCATATTTCACACCACTTTGACAATCTCAAATGTTTTTCACTCATGCTGATGCTTTTCTCCTTGGTGTCAAAAAATTTCAGGACAACTTTAACATGTACCTTCAAATCATCTTCAAGCTGAAACAAATCTGAAAGGTGTGCACTTCCCCACAAAACACCCCCAAAATATCTGCTATTACTTCTACAGCTGAAGTGAAGTTAGAAACCATAGGGAACATCTTTTTAAGCCTGGTAGGAAAAAAAAAAACCAAGCAGGATGAACTACAGTGAAAATCATCTGCCTCAGCAGCTCCCGGAGACAACAGAGGACGAGAGCAGCAAACCCCACTGAGGGGTCAGACTCTCCCTCTCTGGCTCTGCCCTGGTGCTGCAAGGAACTTTGCAAACGTCTCTTTTCAGCAATTCTGCCACTAAACTCGAGTCCCAGTGGTGTTGCGTTGGAAAGGAGAACTGTCACTCAAAATGAACAACTCATTTTCAGGTAAACGAATGAATTCATTACTGGAAAGCCAGATAAAGGATTTGCAAAGGGTTATTTTGGTGGGAGAAAACTGTGCAATGGTCTGGCTGCCATTGCTACAAAAAATGGTTTGAAATTTCCCGTGCAAAACTATATTCCAGACCAGAAGGAAAAAGCTACACATGTGCACAGGGAGAAAATAACACTTTTGGAGAGAATTTATTTCCTCTGCGGGAGATTATTGCATGTTTTAAGATTATGAAGAAAGAAGACAGAAAATGTAGCCCAACTGAATCCTCATTAATAATGTCTGCATTCACCTGGCTCACTCATGCACAACTCTGTGTCAGAGGGTTCAACCCCCAGCACACATACCTTCCCCTCCACTAATTAATTCTTTCCCAACACTCCTCTTTCCGAGTAATTTTCTACATTAAAAAAAATTAAATTATTACTTTGCCCATATGTACTTAGTTAAGAATAATCCACTCAGATGTGATGGATGGCTGTCTGATCTGTAATGTACTTGCTATACCATATTTTATATTATTCTGCTTGCTTTCTTTCCCTATTTCTGTTCTTTATTAATTCATTCTCTCTCTCTGACTTTCCCCTCTAGTAATTCTCTACTTGGTTTCCAGCCTTATTTTTATCAGTGGATTTTTCCATGACTCCTTTTCTGGGCCCCTTGGAGAGAATAACAAAACCTAAGTGTCCGAGCCCCAGCCAGACTGTCAGACCCTGCACACCCTTGCTAGCCAGCAGCACACCTTTTGCCCACTTTCCCACATTTTTTAACAAGCTGGCTTTCCAATGAAAATGAGAGTGCTTAAATGATACAGCTTTTTGGCAGAGACGATCACATTCCTAAGCAGTTCATCCAAAGGCTTTGCAAAGGCAATTCAAGCACATCCTTTTACCTGGGAGGACGGGGCTGTTATTTCCCAGAGGCAAACACACTCTGATGCTAGTTTAAACAGAGCTCATGTAACCATGTGCTCTGCTGTGAATGGCTAAGGATCACTAGGGCTTACACTACATAGACTTCCTACTTATGGAAATTTTAAATTACCCAAAATGTACATGAGCTGAGTTGAATATGCATGCCCACCACCCCCACTTCAAATTGAAAATTGCTTTTTTTATAACAAATGCCTATTTCGAGCAGAGTGTTTGGAAAAGAAAAGCCCTTCCAAGCCAGGGTGTCCTCTGAAGGGAGTGGGAGAAGAAACAGGTTTTAAACCCACTCCTTTTGTTCCGAAATGTGGAATTTTTTTGTTATTTTTATAGTCACACACTTGCCATTGGCTCCAGCAAGCTTGGAAGCAGGCTTGTAGGGATGCTGGGAGCAGGAGGGAGGGGTTGGTGGGAAGTAAATCTGTCCTCTCTACTGGAAACGAGAGGGATGTAAGGAATTATAGAGGGGGAGGGAAAGGAGAAACGTAATAAATAAAATATTGAGAAAAGTGGATGTTAAAAGAGGGCAAGGGACAAGAAGAAAGGAAACGAGAAGTCAGCTGTAGTAAAAACCAACAAGCTGTTTATAAAACAGATGCAATGAGGGAGCCAGTGAGGTTAGGGAACACCAAGTACAGTGTCTGGTGGCACCCTGGCACAGCAGGCAGCCTGCTGGGAGGCAGCAGCTCCCCTCTGCTCCCCCCTGCAAGGGGAGGACCGTGCCAGAGAAGGGGTTTGGGTGGAACCAAAGGGCTGCCAGCCCCAGCCCCACTGCCGAGGCTGCAGGGTGATACAGGGCAGGGTGTAGCCAAAAATCTACCTCGTGTCTATGGAAACTGGCAGGCAAAAGCCAAGAGCAGCCCCTGTGATCTGAAATTGCCTGGAGTCCCTCTGGAGCCAGGCCAGTGTCCTGTCCTGGGGGCAGGAGCAGAGCCCAGCTCACCTTTAATGTCACTACAGGACTTCACCTGCTCTCCCCAGGCTAAACAAACCCTTAAACAACATCACACATTCAGTCTCTCCTTTAAACTGGCTTTAGGCTTCCTCCTGAGCTAATGAGAAACAATTTCTGAGCTCCTCATTTAGGAAAGGGCTCTTCTTCAAAGCCCTTCCCAGGTGCCATGTGCAAACAGTAGTGGATCCAGGTTCCCCCTTCAGATCTCACTTGTCTGCACCGGAGGACTGCTCTTGGGAGCTGTTTCAAAGGCTGAAGTGTCAGCATCAGAAAGAAAAGAGGTGTGTGGGTGTGAAGTTACTAAATGCAAAACTGTCAACCTCCTTTCATTTACAACCCTGAATATGCATGCATGCAAAAATGTAGGGCTTATATTAAAATTTTTACTCTTGGAGCAGAAAATATCAAGGAAAAAAGAGACTAAAAGATAAGATAAGGCTGTGCAGGTCAGAATTCTGTCTCAACTAATCTTTTCTTTTTCATCAATAATGATTTCTGTTAACAAACCCTGCCCTACCTTAAACGAGATTGTGTTTTATCATCTCAGGGAAGGGCACTGTCAGCAGACAGACACCTTTTGTTGGTGACTGGTCAATGCAGCAATGGACAGCAGACGGATTGCTTTAGTCTCTTACCCAAATAAGAGCTGTGTGGAGAACTGATGCTCATCTCAGAAAAGCATTAGCTTAAAAAGCACCTCAGGGCAGGAGTGGGGATTCTGAGGTGTCTGGGTGCTCCCAGCTGAGGAGGCTGCCTGGGCTCTGCCTCGGGGTCTGGCAGCTCCCTGGGCTGGGACAGGGGACCCAAGCAGCTCCCAGGGACAGCCGGGAGAGCTGTGCTCCCCCAGGGACTGAGCTGGGGCCACGGGGGAGCCCTGTGCAGCGGGAACAAGAGCACACACAGGGGCCTGGGACACTGCCTGCACCAGCCCTCCCTAATGCAAAGATTCTGGGAATGTGCACTGCTGCTCTTAAGCAAACACATTCCTTACCGAGCTCGCCACAGCCAGGAGGAATCAAAACTTACCCCATCTAATGGGAAGCCTGAATTCTGCCCCTCGGCCACCCTCAGTCTGCGTTTCTGCTGCCTGCTGGTGGCCCAGACATGTCACTTGCTCAGGGGGACACCTGCTCGCCAGCTCAGCAGGACTTGCCAATGTCCCCAGGACAGCTCGGGTGTCGGACACCACCAGCATGGTGCCACGATGCTCGGGGATGCTGAGCTGCTGAAACACTCCTGTGCTCAGATCCGGCTGGAAAACAGCAGTGGGGCAGAGGGAAAGCATGCAGGGCTGAAGGGGGAATATGTCCTCAACAGACACCCTCACCATGTACATGGGAACTATGATTTTCATAGTAAGTTTTACTTAAAAATACATCCAGACTGTCAGCTGAGCACAGAAACTTGCACTATCCAAACGAGGAAGGTGCTGAGTTCACCAGCAAGAGTGCTGGTGGCTGCAGAGGAAGATGCCGAATTTCCTTGGGAGGATTTTGAGAGCAGACACGTGTCCCAGCACCCACTGCCAGCACTAAACAAACGGGGTTTGTGCCCCTGATGAATTACAGCAGCGCACCTGGGACAGCAAAGGAACACTTGCTGCGACCAACAAACTAATGGTATCATCCAGATCCCTGAAAGATAAAATATACATGGGGTAAATGGTTCCATTTTTTATTCTGCAACAAATTGCATTACGAAAGGATTTCTCAGATGAGACTTTTCAGTATAATGCAATAGGCTACATGTGGAGGATGAAAATTAATGAGAATGTCCTTCCTTTTGCAAAGAACTATGGTACTTTGGCTGATCTACCAGGTTTAAAGGAAAAGCAGTGAAAATACACACATAAATGCATGTTTTCCCAATTTTGAACCTGGAAGCAGAAGTGCTGCAGGCTGATGCTGTTCTATCAGCTTCCTGCTGGTAGGACCAGGGCCGCAGCTGGGAAGATGGAGCACACAAAGTGACTTGGGAATGCTTTTATCATTAAAATTCTTGCCTGTCTTACAACAGATCTTTGCTTATGAGTGGAATTTAATCTTGCTAGTAGAGCCCACTTTTCAGGAAGGTGGAAGGAAAATATATTTATCCATTTTTGAAGTAATCAATAAAGACTCACAAAACTCTCTATTTATAGGCGAAATTTGGGCTATTTACGTATTCCCTGTTTTTACTGCTGTCCTACAGGAACAGAAGCTTCTACCTCTAGCTTGAAGTGCTTAGATTTTGGTTTAAGAACTACCTGACCTGTAAAACCTCACAAGACTCTCTATGAGCAGAGCTTTAAAGATGCCAAAACATCAGTCACAGGATCAGACTCTTCCTAATGTGTGTGACCCTGCCAGGTACCACAGTGATGAGGCAATGCAGGAGGGAACCCTGAGCACGGGCAAGGCACAGGGAATTTCCAGTTCCAGGTCACTCAGCATTCGTTTTGAGTAAGAGCAGAGATGGTTGGATTTGGCCTTACAAGTAGCAAACCGGCTCCAGAGGCATCAGCCTAATGACAACCTAATTTTACCAACATTGCTTGACTCAGTAAAAACCCTACAGATTGAATAATTGCTGTATCAAAAAGGAAAGGCCATAACTATCACAATTACCCACATTAACTCCAATTGTTTCGTGAGGGAAGCAACTGTTGTTTAGAAGACTGTCAGAGCCAGAGGGAAACAAAACAGCTCAACAACAGAAAGCCCGGTATTAAACGAGAGGGAAAAAAATAACTTGTATTCCTTTACTGTCAGTCCTGTGATAATAAAATAAAGGGCTGCAAGTGCAGAGGGTTTGCTTTGGGTAGCAAATGAAGCTTCATCAGATGATTCATGGCCAAGCCAGGATGACTGTACTCATCTTCTCTCCTAACAGCACAAAAGGAGGTTGATTTCCTTAGTACAGATATTCCCAAGCCACTTGCAGATCAAGACTGCCTCCTTCTCAGCTGGAAATTCAAGATCTTCAGGGATTCACCACGGGGAAATCGCAGTAAGGCCTGCAAAGACAGCCCTGCCTGGACGTGGTGATAGAGCTGGTGCACAAACAGGGCCTTGTACTCCTTCGGATCGGTGCTGCTCAGGAAGATAAATCACCAGTGCACTGGCCACTGGTTCATGGGTAAGGAATAGTCTCTCCCTGCCAAGGCTGCTGGACGTAAATGTGAAGAAAAGATTTTGTTTAGTTGTAAGAGCTACAAGTTATTTATAAGGAATGCTCGCCCTTCTGGTACTGTTCCTACAAGTATAACTAAAGGAAATATAAACTGTTAGTGCATCACTCGGAGAGTACAGGTGTTTTCTGGCATCTCACAGATTAGAAATGCAAATTTGGAAAACAATTAACTAATGTGGTAGAAATCAACAATTTGCATAAAGCTCTTTCAGGTCTTTCCCACCACAGCTGCAATAATTTCACCAAGAAAAAGCCCAAGGAAGTCTGTGCTGAACTCTGCTGCCCCCGGCGCAAGCTCCAAGTCTCTCTGTCTAGAACACACATTAAATCTTGGTTTCACGCAGAGGCAGATGAAGCATAAATTAAAGTCAAGATTTTCAGAAACAGGAGAGTGATGCTGGCTGCAGTTCCATGGCTCCCAAGGCTGGAAGCACAAACGCGATCCCTGCCCGTGCGGGTGCCCTCCCCGCACAGGGGTCGGCAGCGAGCGGGCTGTGCGGAACCCGACCGGCGCTCCTGGCGCCGCTGCCCGCGCCTGCAGAGCCAGACACTGCCACACAGGGACACAAAAAACTCCAAGTCCTGGAAGCAAATTTCCAGCAGCGTGAGGCATTTGAAGAGAGGGATTATTTGTGAACACAAGAGCAGCTGGCTCTGCACTTGCTGGGCTGTTTGGTAGGAAAGCTTTAGCCCAGCCCCTGCGTGGCTCAAAATGAAGCCCTGGGCATTCAGTTCCAGAGACGGCTCCAAGCCAAGGGCTCAAGCCTTGCCCATGACACCAACCAAACCCTCAGGGCAGCCAGAGGTCTGCTGCTCTCCCTATTCCTTGTGACTGTCCCAGGCCTTGGAGCCTGTCTCCAGGCAAGCAGGCACCTTTTTCAGTCATTCAGCTTCACAGGCCTCCCAAATGTTCTGTGCATTTTCTAATGACACAGAAATTTCATATTGTAAATCAATGACTGTCTTGTCCAGACCCTGAAAATTTTACTCAGATAAATTAATTCTCCCTCTGGCTGGCAGTCAAAGAAACTGCTTGAGTAAGAATTACTTACATGAGAAAGGATTTGCAATATCAAGCCCATTAAACTCTCAGTTTATCAGGTGAAGGGAACAGATCTGCACTTCAAACTGTGTCTATTTCACTTATTAGAATTTCTTATGGTTTTTGTTCTGTTTCAGATCATTCACTTATTTACTCTGAGCTTATTGTGCCCTCTGTCAGTGTCAGCATGGCTCAGCTGCAGCAGATGCCCCGCCAGGTCTGAGCACACTGGTGTGAAACACCAAGAGCCGAATGAGAATTGATGTGAACTTTTGCCTGAAACCCGAGCTGAAACCCTCATATTTATGAAACTCTGCTTCTAATTTATGTACCAGCTCCACCAGATATCCTCATTTTAAAAATACTGTCTTCCAGTTTAGCTGGAGGACATGAGTACCGGCAGGGTGAGGAACAGCCCACTCCCTGCAGTTCCCTAAACCCATTTTGCTAAAACATTAAGTTCTGGAGCTGTCATTCGAGGAAACGTGCTCACAAATCTTTCCAGGTTTGCCCACTCACAGTCAGCTCAAGTGCATCGTCCCACCAATAGTTGGGTTCAAGAGGAACACTGCTATCTCATAACAGGGTTTTTTAACATCTGAAAATGCTCTGGGGATGAGGATGGAGGGTCTAAATTGATCCCTTATTTATGTGCATTCAGAGTAATCAGAGTAAGGAAAGGAGAAGACTGCTTGATAAAGCAGACAGCGTCTTGTGCTGTGATTCTGAAACAAGTTCTCTGATTTTTAGATACCTCCTGAGGCTTTAAATAAACAGAACTGTACTTCACCAATTATCATGCCTGTTTTGCTTAGCTCCCCAGTGGATTTCATTTTAGAAGAACCGTACTGCTCAATATTCAGAGCTGTTTGGGTAAAATTACAAAAATGAAAAACAATGTGATGGCACCTGTAGCATCAGCGGAACGTAAAATATGAAAGGCCTTATCAGTTCAATTATTTAGACCATCCCATTTGCTGGTAAAAGCTATTAAATAGGCATTATATCCAAAGACTCCCTAATCCATTCTAAAGTTTGGATTCCTTTGTTAATCCTGGATTGCCTAATGAAAGCAGTTCAGTATGGAAATGCAAGTTTCTTGATACAATTTTTATTCAACAGACTTCTTCCTTTGCCAGACCCTTTTTATATTTTCCATCCAGGAAGTCAGCAGGTCTAACTCCAAGAACTACCTTATCTATGGAAAAGATAGATACCTTATCTATCCTGAAACCAAGGCTTCAAGGGCAATATTTAAATATGACAACTTTTCCATTTCCTTTGTCCCTGAGTAGCTTCTGTGTCACACAAAAGGTTTATCCTGCTTTCCAGGATTGATACAGGGGTCTCTGGTTCCAGCACCCAGGAGTCACGCCAAGAGCATGGCATTCACACTGTGACTGAAATAACAGAGTTTCCTTTGGAAACCTCCTCCAGTTGTGCTGCAGTTCCCAAAAGCAACCACAAAACTCTGAATCTTGGGCACAATGACTCCTTTTTCTTCCCCACTGACTCCCCATCGGTTTTCCTCAGTGCCCTTTCTGAAAGAAGCTTTTTGACTGACAACGTGAACTTTTATAGTCAAGCTGGACTCTCAGTTTTTGCACCTCATCCCTTGCAATGCAAGTTCTGCATGGCAAAGATGCTTTTAGTAGGCTTGCAAGGATGTGAACGGCCGGGAGCAGTAAACATTTCTCTGGAGGCTGCCAAGTAGAACAGAACTGAATTCAGCTCCTCTTAGCACTCTTGTAACTGCAGGGCTACACGAAGATAAAAAGACCCAAAGAAGTGTTTAATAACTTCACTCCCAATACCCCCACGTGGCAGACAGTTGATGGTGACAGTCTGGATTGATGGACAGCAGTTCTGGGGAACTGGGCCGCCCTTTGCTTACTTTTGGCACAAGAACTGCTGAATTTTGTTTGTCCTGGCACTGCTGCAACAGCCAGAGCTCCGAGTGCTGTCCTGCAGCACAGGCACACGTAGGAGCAGCCACACTTCCACCTCCTCTCTCAGCTTTTCCCTCAGCCCATTCTCCCCCCTGTTCCATACCCTCATCACCACCACTTTTCCCCATGAATCTGTAACCAGGTTTAACACTTTGGGGGATTTCTCATCGGAGCAGCAACAGCCTCCTGAAAAGCAACCCCCAAACAAAACATCAGCAGGATGCAGCAACAGCACTGACCACTCAGGGCACATCTTTCTCTTCCTGGCTAACTGCAGGTGCCTACGGGAGAGCACAGGAAAAGGGAAGCCTTATTTTCCTCTCCACACCTCCCTGCCTCTGGTGAGTGGCAGTTTCCAGGTACTTCTAAGCCAAACAAAATGCCACTGTGCTTTGCAGCATTTTTCTTTCAAGAATTTACCTAAATGATATTGGAACCTACACAAATGATGGGATCCTTGGGCTCCCACAGCAATGAGTCCCCAGCTGAACAACGAGCTGCGTGGAAAACACTTTCTGTACATTTAATAAACGTGATGAGCCCTTGCATTTCAGTGTCAGCCTGGGTTAGTTCCTACCCTAGTTCTGAGTTTGTCTTCCAGTCCCAGCCCACTCCTGTTGGTTTGGGGAGCCCTGGGAGGCTGTCTCTGATTGCTCCAGCACCCTGGTTCAGATGTTCTCCCTCAGACAGGCTGCGAGCCCATCAGCTGAGCCCTCTCGTCGGCAGCTCGAGGCAGGGGCTCTGCTGAGTCACTGTGACAGGAGCTGCTCATTAGCTCAGCCTGCAGCACCAGAGGGAGGGGAAGCCCTCCTGGGCTTCCCAGAGAAGCCAGACAGCTCAGAAGGAAAGGCAGGTGCAGGAAAGAGGCTGAGGTTTCATAACGGTATTTTCTCTTAATTAAGTCACATTCTAAAGAAACAGAGTCAGTGTGGAACGTGATCTTGCTTCTGAACTTGAAGACACATATCAGGAAAAATAATCAACGCCTCAAAAATCCACATAAATACTAACATACCTATTTTCCTAGGGAGCTGAGCCCAGCTCTACGAGAAGCAAGCACACGTGCCTGGTGTGCATGGACCCCTGCAGCCCACAGGCACCTACGCTGCTGGTCCCAGGGTGCAGCACCTACACCAAACCCAGGAGAGAAAAGCAGCACGTTTCTCCTTGGCTCTGCTGGACCACAGCAAGGTAACCCACCATTTGGTGATCTGAGCACACAAAGCCAGGGGGTCACGCCCAGAACCTGGCAACGCTCTTCTCGCACTCTGCAACTCCCACTGTCTGCTCCAGCCCTTACCTGCTCACCACTGTCGCCTGCCAAACATGCTCTGCAACGTGACAGTGAGGAGCTGGGAGTAGCCTGGAACCCTGGAATCCAGTATTCCTCGTTTGCTGGTCCGGGGCCAAACCCGTTGTTCAAAGTGATCGGTGTGATCCAAGGTGCGAAGCTCTCAGACTCGAGTCCAACTCCAAATTCTGCCAAGGCTTTTTTTTTGTCATCATGGCAGTTTTGTGTCACTGTGACCCCAGTGAGCAGTGCAATGGCCTGAAAAACTGGGTGTTAAGAGCTACGCTGCCATTTCAGCCACATTTCTGAACTTGCTGAGTCCCAAACTTCTGCTCTGAGCAATACCTGAAGTCTGAGCTTATAAAAACTTCTGCCTTTTCACCCAAGGACTTTGGCATTGATTAGCAAATGACCAACAGAGGAAGAGGATGCACTTTTAGTCTTTTATCTACTCTGCCTGTATATTATTTATCTCACAGGATATTTAAACTCCTCTTGCACAAACAGCAACGTCACTGTCGGTTTTTAAAAGCAGCCCTGTTAGGAAAGCGTTGCCCAGGTGTCCAACTGCAGGTGTGTCAGGATCTGTGCAGGGCACAGCCCTGGAGCATCACTGTGCCACGCCTGGGCTCCTTGGGCACCGAGGAGGTGCTGAGTATGCTCAGCTCTCAGTGAGGGATGGATGCACAGCAGCGTCTCTGTGGATTTCAGATGCCTGGGGGATGACTTGTAGAGAAAAGCAGCGCAATAGTTCCAAGACCCTCAGCTTGCTGAGTCTCCTACTAATTCTCCCATGGGAGGATTCTGCTGCCTGCATTTCCCTGCTAGAGACAGCAGGCAGTCTGTCCCCAGAAGTCTGGAATCACACTGGTCCCACCAGAGACGAGCACCTGAAGGGAACAGCAGCACCCCTGCACCCCGCCACGGCAGCAACCCATCACTGAGACCAGCACAGATCTCTCTTCCCGCTGCAGGGAACCACTGTTTGCTCAGGGACCCGACCCCAGGAGTGTCCCACACCACAGAGCGGGGCCAGGCAGGCACAGGGAGCTCAGCCAGAAGCTGCAGGTCCCTTCAGCAGGCGGGGGACAGGTCTGTGAGCAGCAGGCTCAGCAGCTACACTGCCAGACACAGCTCAGCTCTCAGCTAACCCCAAACGTCCCACTCAGACACCCTGGTTGGAGGCTGAGCCAACGAGTCTGGGCAGGAGTGTCAGGAGCCTGGGATGCTACATGGAGACCCACCAAGCCTCCCCTGAGCCAGGCACCAGGCAGCACCCCCTCTGTGCTGCAGGACTGAACCAGAGCACACGGCGTGTGCCGAGCCGAGCTGCAGGCATCACTCACGGCAGCGTCCTCGGCTGAAGGTGGCACCAAACATTTATCACTTCAGGCTGGTCCTACAGTGCCTGGGAGCCTCCTTAGGGCATGCTCCTGTCCCCAGGCTGACCCCACACCTGGCCTGCCCCGCTCACAGCTGCGCTGGGGCTGTCAGCACACGGTGGGTCAGAGCAGCTCCTCGCCGCGGGGCTGCTGAGCATCAGCCAGCACAGAGCGAGGTCCTGCGATGGGACAGAAAACACGGGTCTGCACCTCAGGCCCTGCCACTGAAGAGGATCCACTGTCTTAAGGTGCAGTCTGCATTCATGGTAAAAGGTGATTTATACTGACATGCAAATTTAACCAGCTGAAGCTTTTGGTTATTTCCCCTATCTCTTGGTTTGTGCTATTTCCCTGAGGTGGAAAAATGCTCCTTGCCAGTAATTCACTATAAATGCCCCAGCCATTCCCATTAGCTTCAGCAGGTCTCCACTGCACTGCTCAGTATTAAAATATGCACAAACTTCTCCTCTCTCCAACTCACCAAAACCAATTTCTGAATCACTCTGAGAATTTCATCACATTTCAGTTCTCCTGGCTATAATCAACGTGCATGCTTCACACAATATTTACTTTCCGCGCAGGTACCAAACTTGTATTTGACAGTTTATTTTACATACAGAGGACAATGTTAGCTGAATGCTCTCTTAGGGTAAATTATATGTACAACTCCGCACAGGCTATTACACCAAAGTGCTCCTTAAACCCCTGCTAACTCTGCACCAAGTGACATCAGACAAGAAATGGCAAAATTAAGCCACGTACAGCAGCAATATTAAATCAAATCTATTGCACATCCTAGAACAGTCAAAGCTAGCATAAACACCTCTTCCTAAGAGCCATCCTGAAGAAGGCTGAGTGCCCTGAACTGCCAGTATTATGATAAGCTGGAAGGCTGTATGGGGGATGGACAGACTTGACCCTGCCACACGTGGTCAGGACAAAGGACCCTTGGGTAAGGGCTCCCTGAGCCTGGGAGGAGCTGCAAGGAACTGCCTGTGACACTGGTACATTAAATGCTTTGGTGAAACACAGGAACCCAGAATAAGACAAGATGGGAAAGGACCCCTCTTTCCAAGCTGAGCTGCACTGCTCCTGAGACTGGCCAGAACTATGCAATGAGCAGCATATATTCAATTTTACTGTTTCTGGCAACGTATCCAGGATAAAAAGTACAAAATTGTGTGTGTTGAAATGTTCTATAGGAAAAATACGCATTTCGGTGAGAATCATGACACGATTTGAAAAACTGTAACATGATGGTTCATGGAAAATACACGGCTAGAGGCTCACGGGCCGTTTTTCAAACGTGCTGTATTTTGGGTTGTTCCAGCCCATGCAGAATCCAAGCAGAACACCCAATTCCCTTCACCTCCATACGCCTTCCCCTTAAGGAACTTCACTCAGCTGCTGCTCTGAATTGCTGAGAGCCTCCTCTGTCACATCACCATCACTTTAATGAGAAAGCAATAGCTCCAGGACTGCGTGTCTGACAAACAGAACCTTGAAATGGTTTTCACTCTTTCGTTCAAAACAAAACAACAGACGGAATTCATAGGATATGAAACCCGAAAAACTCAAGTGTGGCATATATGGTGGTCCCCTGAAAGATGTGGTCATTCATAGAAGGAAAACCAAGACAAAATAAAAGCCACCCTAAAATACAAAATGATTCATGGTGTGGTTACGTAAGGCAGCAGTGCCATAACACCGTTTAAGTCATCTTGCAGCAGCATGACGCTGGGGTGAGAGGGATGAATCAAACCCTGCGCTTTCGTTTGGAAAGGAGGCGCAAGCACCAAGGGCTGTGGCTTCAAATAGCTCCTAACAAGGTCCCTCCAAATAAAATTTTGAGGGTGGGTTCAGCCTGGGAGAGGCAGTCACACAACACCCATGGACTTTGGGAGGAAACTGGCTGCAGGAAAGAAACCATTTCAGATGTGGTGCTCCGTGATATGGAGATGTGATATGGTCGCCTCCCTTCCCTGCAGGCCAGGACTTTGGATGTGCTCCTGTAACACATATAGACAATTACATATTCAGTTTAATAGTTTATCTTTATTTTGCTTAGCTGAATTGCTGCTTTGTCCCTGAGGAGCTTTTATCATTACATTAAAGATCTTACTTTTGCTCTAACTGACAGATGCTGCAAACTATCTACAAACTCTGGCAGCCAACTACAGGTACCTGTTTTCTGCTGATTGTTACACATCACTGATCCCCCCATGGAGAAATTCACCTCAATCTTGGGTACAGTCACTGGGTTGAAGCAAACCACACTGCAGGCTACCTCTGAGGTCGGATACCTGCGTCCCCCTCTGCACAGACACAAGAATCACGACAGAACCAACACCAAGTGATCGTGATACAGACCACAACATTCTCTCTCCTTATTAAATTGCATCATCAATGATGATTTCATTTCTATCTGGAAATACCTGCTACAGTTATCTACAATTTAAGTGCCTTTCTATTTTCCCCTGTTCTCTTGCTTCAAGAATTTGACAGTGTTTTGTGGGGCTTTTGCACTTGATCAATCCCATGTTGCCACCCGTCTGCTCCTGACAAATCCCATTCAGGAACACATCCCTGTACGGGCTCTGAAACCCTCAGGATGCGTAGATGAATGTCACTTACTTGAGCTGATCTGTTCCCCAGACTCCCTGGTGGCTTTCCTTGAACAGGTGAGTGTTCAGCTGGTATAAATCAGCTGAGCTCTCCTGGGACTCATTTATATCAACCAAGAACACAGCCCAAAATACAGAGTTCATTTCCCATGCATCAGACTGTCAGACTGCATCTCTTGCTGAAAGGACCATTATCAGCAAAAGAAATGCTAGAAACACTTAAAAAATAGTGCTGGAACTGGATTTCTGGCAACCTTCTCGCATAGCAGGTGAAGCAGGGGCAGATGCTCCTCACCAGCCCTTGTGCATTCCCTGGGCTCACTGACAGGACAAGAGTTGGTTTTTCCCTCCAAGAGTTTCTTGTGATTATTGCAGAGAACAAAACAACCGAACGAGAAGGCAGCAGGGGAAAAACACAAGATTATTGAGAACTTGGGTGACAACTTCCTTTAGAAAAGTAGATCAAAATTAAATGGACACCTGTCTTTGTGAAGAGTATTTAAGAGTACGAATTTGGGAAACCACACAACAAAAGCCTGTTTAAGGCCTTGCCAACCCCATCAACTTCAAGAAGAATTAAAAAAATAAATGTAAGAAAATACAGTTGTCTGATAAAGAAACAGAAATGACCACTGTTACTAAGGGGAAAATAAAGACATGTCACCAGGTAGTTTTTCAATGACATAAACTACGAAATTCAAACATATTAAAGGATTCAAGAAGACACTACTCATGGAAACATAACCATATGAAGAACTACCCTTAATCAATGCAAAGAATAAAAATTACAACCAAAGTGAATCTCAGAGCCTAAGATGCCTAAATGCCCATCAAGCTAAAAGCTGGACTTAATCTAAATCAGGGTTTCGTTCTGCCCCTTCTCCTCACACCAGGGGACACTAGAAGTGACCCTCCATCCTCTCAGTGGTCCCTGCGCCCTCAGGGGGTGTCTCACAATGAGAAGTTACTGCTCCAGTGCAGGTAAATGCCCACTCCACTTCCTCACCCTCACAAAGACTTCTCCAGAAGGGATTTCTCCAGAAGGTGTCCACTGAACCCGCGGGCCCCCCCCCGCCGAGCTCGCCGGTGCAATGTGGCTCTGTGCACCTCCCTCTGCAGCCCCCCAGACACGGCTCCGGGGACGTCCTGAGCAGGGACGGAGCCGCGGCAGCCGGCACGGCACGTGGGATGGCACAGGGTGGGATGGCACACGGTGGGATGGCACAGGGTGGGATGGCACAGGGTGGCACAGGGTGGGATGGCACACGGTGGGATGGCACAGGGTAGCACAGGACAGGGTGGCACAGGACAGGGGGGCACAGGACAGGGGGGCAGAGAGTGGCACAGGACAAGGTGGGATGGCACCGGGTGGCACAGGCTGGCACAGGGTGGCACAGGACAGCACAGGGTGGCACAGGGTGGCACAGGGTTGCATGGCACAGGGCGGCACAGGACAGGGTGGCACAGGCTGGCACAGGACAGCACAGGCTGGCACAGGGTGGTGCTCTCTGGCAGCCAGGACGGGCAGTGGGCACTGATGTAAATGACCCCACGGCACAGCCAAGGCACTCTCAGTGCCCGTGTGAGTGACCCGGTGCGGTCACAGCGCTGTGACCACACGGGATGGGGGCCTGGGCCCGTTCTGGCCGTGTGGGCACAGCCCAGCAGAGCTGGGCACTGGCCCCTGAGCAAACAGCCCGAGCAGCACAGGCAGGCGCAGCTCCACGCCGTTCCCCTGTCCCCCAGCATCACCAGGTCTGACGTGGTCTTGCTCTGGCAGACACAAGAGGAAAAATATGCAAAGCTGCCCCTTCTCCCAGCTGTCAGGATTGCACAATAAATGAGAGCTCTGAATAAGTTTGCTGAATTTTTATCAGGATTAAGGGAATCATTTATAGAAGGGAATCATTTGTAGGAGATAAAAGAATACATTTTCCTCTATTTTCCTCCTTGGGAAAAATCTATTAAATACACTGTATAATTAAAACTCCTGAACATAGTTCAACTATATGTTTTTAATTGAAAAATGGTCTATTTTTGAAAATTTAATTTTTTTCTTTTTTTATAAAAACACTGTTTGTTCTTGTGAGAAATGTCACTGAAAATTATTAACTGACACTGTTTATCAAAGCTATTGATAAAACTGTTCTTTACTCACTCACCTACTTGAAGCCCTAAAATTTCTATTTGAAAATCCTGGCCAAACAAAAAAAAAATTACTTTCTCTAATTCCTTTAATTACCATAATACAGATTATAGAGGAAGACACAACCCATGTTCAGGCATGTGTGTGATACACAAAGTTGTCCCTTCCCCTCAGGACCCCACTCTGATCAGCCCAGTCAGCCCACAGTGACCAAGAGAGAGGATCCCCCTGCTTGGGGTTTTGGTTGCAGGGTTTTTTTTTTTATTTCACACTTCAGGATTATTCAAAGGCACCACAGTTTGATTCCATCCACCCATATGTGTTCCTAATGGAAAAGATTAATAAACTCAAGCCAGACTATCACCACTACCCGACTTTGCTGTCAAACCTCACATTTATAGGTTATAAGCACATCCATTGCAACAGGAAATTATTCATTTACTACATTCTTACCACAGTTCCACTGAGAATAGAATTAGAAATGTTTACTTACTGATGTATATAGGTATCCTTCACTGTTCATTGCCAGATACAATTTTGTTTGAACCCCCTGAATCGCCACCACTCGTAAACCCACAGGTATGAGGTTAAACAAAGCTAGGAGAGAAAGGAGATGGAGAGCACAATTAATCCTTTGGAGTATGCTGATTAGGCAGAAAATTAAACCATAATTACCAGAACCAAATAAAAAATGTCTATTAACGCATTTAATAATTTCTGTGGGTGCTGCAGAGCAGTACTTCTACCATCATGTCCTTTTACAGCAATTTCCACCAGCGCCAAACATTATCTGAGGGTATCAGTGCATCCCCCTCGTTCTGGAGATGCTGAACTGCCCACAGCTAAAGGACTTACCTGCCTCGTGAGCAGAACCCAGGCTCTGCTGAGCAGAATTAAACACAATTTGATTTTTGTTAGGGGTTTTTTTTTAAGTGCAAAAACGAAATAAAAAAGGAATCCAGAAGCAAACAAACAAACAAAAAAATTTCAAGACAATCAGAACTTTTTTTCAAAGTCAGTAAACATTCTGACCAAAAGGAAGGAAGAAGATGAAATTCAGAAAAGTTAAAAACCATCATTAGCATCTCAAAATGTTTCCACTCATAACTCATTGGGGTTTAATTTTTCCTCTTTTTTAGAGGAGAATGGGTTTGAAAAAACAGAGTTAAATAACTTCAGAATGAAATGAAATGACAGCATATTCTTTAGATCAACCCCTGAATCTGTGCTTTCAAAATTGAGCTGCTTTGAATGTTCTGCTTGCGTTTCTGCTTGTACACATGCTAATAGTGGCAGTATTTATAAGCACAGAAATATCTCTTCAAAAAATGAAGATTCCGGTTTGCAAAGTGGCAAATTAAAAAAAAAAAAAAAGAAGAAAGGAAAAAAAGCAAAGCTCTGCCATAGCTTAGATTCATGGATATGTTAACACTGAACACAAGAAATAATGAGTTGAATACAGTACTCTGTGTTCAGTATGTAGGATTAAAAATAAAGCAGAGTTAAGAAAATTATCATAGCCCAAAGCATCTCCTTCCAGTCTGTAGCAGAAATGCAGAGATAGGATAAAGTAATGCCAAAGTACCCCTCATTTCCAGTGATTCATTACTTGGCTGGAAAACTCTGGTCTGCTTCAGGCTGAAGTTTGATATTTATGGTCACTGTCTAAAGCCAATTTAAAACTGAATTATGAATTTGAAATATTTTTATTATTTTCAAAATTACGAGCTAAGAATTATGACCCATTGTAAATTCCTTTTTCAGCCTGAAAACCCCCAAATCGTCATACTTTAGTAAAAAAAAAACCTACTGCTTGACAGCATTTAACACAGATCCTAAATTCTGGGTAAGGGGCTGTCAAGAGCGCACTGAGTGCCCCGAGGTCGGGGCACCTCTGAGCACTGCACTTCCTGCAGTGGTCAAACACGGCAGAAAAGGTGGAAATATCCAGAACTAACAAATAAATGCAGGGCATCATAAAATCTGTGTTTTTCTTTCCCTTTCACACCCACAAGTGTACATGCAGACACAAATACACACACACACACAGACCCTCCTCACTCTCACCTCCTGCACAAAATCAACTCCCATTACTTCCTCTTCACTAGAACAAAATTCTCTAGTTCTGTGCAGCTTTCAGCAAAAGAAACTTAGATTTTCAGTCTGGGAAATGGATTTTTCATCCATTCTATCAAATGCTTGAGTTTGTTTGGGGGAGAAAATATTCCCTGTCTCAGTAAATATTCCCTCGGGCAGGGGTCCTTTGCAGTTCAACCCCAGAAAGCAGCACCTGATCTCTGTGTAGGCTGGCGAGGACAATTTAAAGCTCAGCATCCAGGCAGAACCTGCAGGTCTCATTTGAAAGGGGATTTCTTAATGGCACATTTACAAGTAGGGCAGGTGTTTGGGTATTTTCAGCACAAGGGTCTGAGTGTGAGTTCCACAGCTGTTACTCCCACTGCCCCTGTGCAGCAGCAAGTCCAGGTCTGGCTTCTGGAACAGTGAGTGACCTGTCCATGACCGTGATCCCTGACAGGAGCCACAGAGAGCATCTCTGCGAGTCCCCAGAGGGACAGCAGGATGGAGGTGTTACACATTTCTAGGGGATGACCCTCATGTGGACAGATATGACAGAAGGGGTGGCAAAAAAGCTACAGCAAAATAAATTGCTTGCTACTGTGATGAGCTGGTGTCAGCATAAAATAATCCAAAGCAATTTGCATCCTACTCTGTCCCTGTTACATTTGCATTGTTTAAAATAAGGATATAATACCCATCCTAATGAACTAAGCCATGCCTAAGGGAGAGATGATCTTTGCCATGCTCCTCGTGCAGTACGAGCTGACAGAGAAATGAAGCTGTGCAGGAAGAGGCAGCAGGCCACAGCTGGATTTATGAACATAAACATTTCCATGAGGTCTGCCAGTCTGGGCTTGGCCACCTGGACCTTTGTACACTTTCTGCAGGGCATTGTTTCCTACATTCCCTTATTTTACCAGTCTTGAAATCTACTTGTCTTGCCAGAACTGGGGAATAAGTTCTGCCTTGATTTAAACCCTTGCCCTATTCAACATATTTAATGAGCAAAAATCTGTCTCTCAGCCAGGAGATCCTTTCCAAGAAGAACTTCCTCAAATCACATGGACTCTTGGTTAAAAGTGGGACCTGGTGACTGCTGTAGCTCCTTAAATCCGTGTTTCACTTTCTGCCTGAATTTTCCTCCAAATTTTCAGCTTTCTTTTAAACTCCCTGCAGTTGTGGATGCCACCTTGTTTTTGTGAGCTCTGTGTGCAGCAGTGGGTCTGCAGAACTCGAAATGATTGTCAGGAGCCAAAGGGGAATTTCAGGCAACCTTCCTACCCAGCTCTAGGGAGGGAACGATGGAGAAGGTGGATCCTGGCCCCAGGCTGTGTCTGGGACCACACAACACAGCTGGCTCTGGGGGGCTGCAAGCTCTCCCCATCCCTGCCACACACAGGGAGGAAAAATCACTTTGGGAGGGGGCTGTCAGCCCTGGGGCTCCCCCCCAGGGCACAAATATGGACTAAATGAGAGGTGTCTCTGCAGGTAGCGGAAAAAATGATTTTAGAGGGCCTGATCCTCTAAATATTCATGTGAAGGCTTTGAGGGTCGCTATACATGTGGCCTCTGACCCACAATCACCCTCACTAGCTCCACTAAAATACTGCAGCTAAAATGAGTTCACGGCTGCAGGACACCCAGAGCCATACATCTACTGTCCATGGAAGAGGAATACACACAACAGCATTTGGGTTCTTTTGTGATAAAACCCCCTCCTCTGTTCTGAACATTTAGATGCTGCAGCACAGCTGCAATAATTTCTGGGATATTTCCATTATATTTAAGTAGTCAATATTGTGGAAGGCTGGTATCCAGACACAAGGAGTTCTTATGATTTGCTTAATAACCTTTTTTAGGATTTGCTTAATAATCGATCAGGTTATGGCCAATTTAAGGACACAGTGAAAACAAAGATATCTTAGAAACAGATACATTTGTATTTCCATAAATTCTATCTTGTTTGAAATCTCAGAATCCCTATTAGAGAGATTCCAAGCAAAGTATTTGGACAAAACAATCAAAAAAACATTCAATATTTGCAATTTCAGATACTTGCCCTGGCAAATTACAAGTTTAAGCAATATCACACTTTGATTTAAAGAGGAAGGTTTGCCTATTTCTTCAAGCTTTTTTTGGAGATAAATAAAAGAATTACCTCAAAATCCTGAATGATCTGTACTGACTTTTGAAATCTTAAATCTCAGGTCATTCACCTGAAGGAAAAGCCCTGTTCAAGGCCCAGTTCAATTTTGTGGCTGCTCTGGGACAACTGTGGCAGATGGCAGCAGCCACAGCATTGCACTGACCCGGTCTTTGTGCCACCTTCTCTGCAGGTGACGATGGCACCTGGAGCCAGAGCTCAGGAGTGCCCACAGATCCTCACTGTCCCCTCGGGGCAGCAGCTCCAGGGGCTGTGGGGACCTCCTCCCCCAGTGAACCCAGCTCCCTCTTCTCACTCAGAGGGGAACACGGGGCTGCAAACGGGATTAAAGAGGGTGTGGGAGAAGGGTGGGAACAAGTGACTGGGCAGGTAAGATACAGCACTTCCCACTGCACCTGCTGCTGCCTCTGCCATATTTGAGTGCCCTGGAAAATGAAATGATGTTTCACCTGCAAATGCTTTCCAAATGAAAACAGTGCAACTTAAATCAGTGCTTTTTAATAATTAAAAAAGAAGAGACTGTAGATTTTATGGCTTTTTGTTTAAGTGGCCTGAAATATCTTCTCAAAACTCCTTGCACTCTTTACAGAAACACAGTCTCAGCTAGCTAGTATAGCTATTTGAGACCCTTAAGTATTTTAAATGCACCAAATCAATGCTCTAGTCATCTTTTCCTGTTTTCTGTTAATCCTCAAAGTTGAAAAAAAAAACCAATCAAAAACAACAACTAAAAATGCCCAGAGCTTTTTCACAGAAAACCTGAGGGAAATCTGGTTGAAAGCTGATGGCACAATTAAGTTTAGAAGGGGTAAAAAAAAATAATAATAGGGAACTGTGAACTTTAAAATGATGCTGAAGTCCCAGTTTGTGAAGTAACGCGGCGCTGTCTGAATGAGCCCGTTTGAGAGTAGAGATAGCATTATTCTATTTCAGGCTCTGAGTAGGCGAGAAAATTTTCCCTGCTGAAAAAAAAAAGCTAATAAAATCCAAAGGACAGCAATGAACTTCTCTGGATTACCATGGAGATAACATTTGCTTTGTTTGTCACATGTGTCATCGTTACCTCCTCTAGTTCATGGTTTCTGTAAGTGATTTTTATCAGTATTTCTCTCAGACCCAGTGGGTCTGAAGGGCTCCTGCGCTGCCAGCACAGCATCAGCACCGCTGCCACTCGCTCAGCCAGCCCAGGACAGCAGTTCTGAGGGGACCTGTGCGGGAAGGACGAGACAGCACAACGCACAAACACACCATTTATTCTCGTGTCACTTACTATAACTACTGTCTTCCTCTTTTGTTCCATCAATTGTTCCATCTGCTTGCAACTGCAAGTGGTATCCTTGCCTGCTGTACAGCTTTGTTACTATACCTTTAAGCTGAGGCTCTGTAAAAAAACAACAGTGAGATTAATGTGGGAAATCCTGATGTGCCGTTCCAAGCGAGCAGGACGTTAAAAACAAATCTTCAGGTTTCTTCTCAAGGCTGAGGTAGGAAAAAGACCCAAAACAAAAGCAGGGCTACCAGCTTTGCAACACTTTTCATTTAGGCTGAGACCAAATTTATGTCTATGAAATCAATTGCCAAAATGATTAAATGCCACTTTCGATTACAATGTGAGTAGCACAGTAAAAGCTACTTCCAGTGAATACGGATTCCAACAGCCCTGCTTGGCCTCAGGAGCCCAGCCCTATCTCATTTAAGATTAAAAATGAGCTGGCGAAGAGTACATTCTGGCTTTTAAAAAGGTGTGAGTTCTTAGATGGAGAGGAAAAAGAAGACTATTACGATAGCATTAGTAAGGGCCACAGTGACAGCGGAGAGCCTAAATACACAGCAGCAAACGCTCAGCACAAGAACTGCTGCAGCTCTAATAAACAAACCCCCATTCCTCGCTGCTCCAAAGAGTACAGAGCATCCGAAGACACAAACTACTCAATGAACATATGGAAAATGGAGAGGGAAACCCTGAAATCCAGCAATGTGTGGAACTGCAAAATAAATATTACCATAAGGGCTGAGGTAATTACCTCATCAGCTAGAAGAAGAAAGATCAAAACAACGCATAGTTTGGATAGACTTCTTTTTTTCATTACCATCCTCAGATTCACAGCTAGAAAGGGAGATATCTCACACGGTTTCACATCATTCCAGACCAAAAAGTATACAGCAGCAGGATTTGCTGTCAAGTGTGTCATTTAAGACACCTGGCTAAAGCATCAGGAGTAATTGCAAAAAAGGTCTACGTCCACTGAATCCCAATGACATCTGCATTGTAGTCATTTCACACAACTACGTTTGTCAGGAGCTGGTGCATCCCTGCAGCTCGCTCCACATCTCACTTTGGTCAGAGATAAACACACTGTGAAGATACGGTGTGTCATTTCCAGCACTCTGTCTGGATTAAGACTCCTTGTGTTCGTAATCAAAGGCATTAGGGAGCTCTGCTACTGTACTTCATTTTAGCAGGGGCTGAAGGCAAAAGCTTACAACAGTTTGCAGAAGTGAATTAGGTCTTATTAGCAACTTTGATAAGAGTATGATGGATACACAACTCTTATCTACCAACTTTTCTGACAAGAAATTATCGCAGCCCTCGCTTTGGCTCCTTATGCATAACCCACGCCAGAGCTGCTGGCAAACTGCGAGCAAGGCAGCTCTCCCGTGGCTGCCGAGCAGGGCACAGGGCTGGAGGGGCAAAGGCACCAACGCTCCAGCGCAGCAACGCCACGGCAACACTGCCACAGGGTTTTGCTCCTCCCACATACAAAACAATCCGCTCAGATCAGGGACCGAGCCTTCATGCCTGATTTTTTGCACCTGTGACCCAGAGAACGTCCGCAGGGCAGCTGCAGGTATGAGATTCCTAGAAAGGAACAGGGCGCCGAAGCAAAACTCTGGAAGGTGCCAGCAAAAGCAAAAAGCCTCGTCTGCAATGGGCAGGTAAAGCATGGCATGGGCATTCTGTGAAGCAGGACACCAAAACCAGATCTCTAGACCACTAAGTTATTTAATATACAACCAAAAGAGATGCGTGTGTGGGAACTTCCCCGCTAGCATCTGCCCCACAAATACCCCGATGTGTTTGCATATGTGTAACACAGAGACAGAGAGCCGACTGACGGGTGCACACAGGTGTGCAGGTGAGGCAGACAGCAGCACTGTGTGCCACCCACACAAACCAGACGAACATGACAGGGGAAAGGGCTGGCATGGGGTACCCAAGTCAGCCAGGCCACACAAGCCAGAAGTGGCAATACCCACACGTCCACTGTACGAGCCCCGAGATACCGCTCCCCCTTTCCCCACAGCTGACACTCATCCCAGTTTCCATTACATCAAACAAACCAGCCCCCCAAAGATAGAACCCTTGCCAACCTGGTCGCCTTCTTCGCCTTTTCTTGGAGCCAAAGAGTTTGACCCTGGAAAACACATTCAACTTTTTCTTGTCGCAGCTTCCCTTGCTCTTGCTGGGGCTGTTGACACACTTACAGGCATTGGACTTCTCCCGCTCCCTGGCTTGTCTCTTCTGGCGGATCAGGGAGCTGGCGATGGCTGCGGCCATGGCCGCCACCGCCCCGGCACCTCGGGCGGGTCAGGGACGCGGGGGTCGCTGGCCGGCCGCAGCCAGCATGCTGCTCGGCCCGTCCCCAAGGCCGGGGACGCCGCCGGGCAGCTCGGCCAAGGCCACCCACCGCCAATCGGCTCGGGAGCCCAGGAGACACCGGCGGGACGCTCGCACCAGAGCCCCGGCTCGGAACGCAACAGTTTAGCTCAAGCGTTTGTGTCCTCTGAGATCTTCCCCTTCTGACTTTCTGGTGCTTTTTTATTCCTCCCAAGTTGTAGCAGAGGAAAGTTTGCAGGCAGAGGTGAGCGTTTCTACGGAGATCACGCAGATCACTTGCAAGACATCCCTCCGAGCTTCTCCAGACGCACTATTTGCACGCAGACATGGCACATCCACTTGGTGCACGATCATTGCATCTCTCCGAGCCCCAATTTCTCCAGTTAACTTTTCTCCCCACCCGTCCCCTCCCCATTCAAATCCCAGCAGACACCTGTTAGACTCCAGCAGGGGCTGTCCAGTTGCAGGGGTTTTCTGGATCCTTTTCCCTCTTCTCCCTTAAGAAGGGACCCGAAGCAGGTGGCGGTGGAGACCGCGGGCTGAGGTGCGGCTGCCCGGCCGCTCGGCCGCCGAACGCCTCGGGAAGGCTCTTCCCCTGCGCTCCTCGCGGCTCAGCGCGGCCTCCCCTGCCCGGCACGTCCGGCTCTCGCACCGCAGCGCTCCCCAGACGGAGAACAGGCAGCAATCCCGTGCCGCCCGGAGCCGGCAGCCCGCACCGGGACTGCAGCAGCGGCAGCGGCAGCGGCAGGAGCAGCAGGATCCCTCCGGCAGCGATGCAGGCACCGCGCACTCCCCACGAGCCGTGCGCTGGGTACAGAAATGAGGCGACGCAGCAAACCCCTTATCACCACCCTCCCTCCTCCTCCGCCCGTGCCTCCTCCTCCCGCTCCTCGCCCGGCGCGGCGGCGAGCGCAGCCCTGCCCGGCGCTGCGGAGGGGCCGCGGGCTGGCGGCGGGGAGGGGGNNNNGAGCAAACAGCCCCGCTGGCACCGGAGCGGGGACACCTGGCTGGCAGCAGCACGGGGCAGGCGGGCAGCTCCGGCCACAGCTCTCCCTTGCCTTTCTCTCATCCGTACAGGATGTCCCCTCGCTGCCTCACGGGTTTATTGGAGGCTTTTTGCCTCTCTTGCCGTTCCTTTCCACTACCTGCTCTCAGCTCCGGTTTTGCAGCAGACTAGGAAATCCACAGAAAGAGCAATTTCCTCGTCATTGCCATGTTCTCCCCTTTCCCTCTGTCCCCCCGCCGTGTCCCCCGAGGCCAGGCTCTCATGGCAGCTGGGTTTATTCAGCCCCCGCTGCCGTGGCACCAAGGCAGGCAGACGCAGCAGTGCCATGACGCTGGGTCAGAGCCTGGCACTGCGCTGTGGTCAGTGCCCTGCAGCGGACACCGAGCGCCGCACACATCCATGCCCCAGGACATCGGACGCAGAAGGTCCCGGAGATCCCTTTGCAACCCACTCCCTGCTCTTTAGCATGCTTTCAACAGCTGGAGCCTAAATCAAAGCCGATTCAGGCTGGAAATAAAACAGCGATCTGCAGCCCTGAAGGCAAACAACTATTGAAAGAATTTATCCCGAGGCGGAGGGGATTCACAGGCACTCCAGGCACTGGGGCGGGGTGGGATGTCCCTGTGAGCCGGTTCCATGCGGGAGCTGAGCCCCGTGGGGACTGCAATGGCAACAGGCTCCTGGCAGCCGCATCCTGTGTGCCCTGGGCCGGCTCTGCTGGGGCTACCGAGACACCAGAGGTGCAGGTGGGTTGCTGTGACAGCACCAGGCTCCTGACGTGTTTCCAGACTTGGCCAGGTGTCTCAGGGTATTTGCCCCTTCCTCCTCTCCTCCACGTGCCCTCAGCAACAACAGCTCCTCTCCCCCCTCTCTGGGGTCACACGCTGTGAGGATGCCCGGCCAGGGCAGCAGAAACCAGGCTGCCCAACGCCTTCCACCAGCTCAGTCCAAAAGAGGTTTGCTGTACCTCTGCAAATACTACAGCCCTTCCCTCGACTGGAAACAGCTCACAACAGCTCCAAACCTCTCTCCTCCGACTGGGAATCCCGGCCCCAATGGAACTGCGGGGTGGCCAGGCCTTAGTGACAGCTCTCTGATGGAGCCTGAGTGCCAGGGCAGGGTGTGCCCTCGCAGCCTGAGCTGTGCCGAGCTTGGCAGCCCCACCCAGGCACCCAGGGCCCCCCTTCTCTGCAGGAGCTCTGTGTGTACGCACACACCTACACGAACACGCTTGTTTATGGGGCAGTCCATGCACACGTACACATTAAATAAATACTCCTAATTTCTTATTTAAGTTTGACGGTAGGGTAAAAATAGCTGCAATTCACAAGTTCCACCACTATCCTCATCTGCCAGTCCACATAAGACATGTGAAATCCAACACAGGAGCCAGCCAGTTGGATATTATTAGCAATAACTCATCCTACTCAACTCACCGGTAACATACTATGAATTTTGCCATCTTTCCGCTTCCAATACAGTCATGAGTGAGACTTGGTTTTTTCTGAGACTCACCCTTTACTTTATAAATATTCCCAATTTGGAAAGCAGTGTTTGATCTTCAGATCAAAGTGAAGCTGCCTCATTGTGATCTGTCCTACAAGGTCACAAGACATTGCATTTTCACAGAGACTAACCAGAACTCAGAATCCAGCTAACCTTGAAAATCCTGCGGAAAAGCAGTATATAAAAGCAGTATTTAGGATATCTCTCTGCCAGCATTCCAGCCTGCACGCTTAAAATCCATAATGAAAATTCATTTGCACAAATGTTCCTTGACAGATAACTAAAGAGAGGAACAAAAATAGCATATATGCATAATCAGATTTAAGTTTGAAAAAACAGTCCTCCAGTTTTTTTGCATGATCAACCTCTTCATCTATCGGTACTCCTACAAACATGTCTTCATTTACTATAAATGGCACATGAAAATGAAGATCTTGTTGGGAAAACGTCTTTGGTACAGGACCAGCCTTTGGACTACTTCAGTGTTCCAGATATAAAAATCTCAAGGAACAGCTTTATTTTCTTTGAAAAGCAAGAGCTGTTCACCCCCCACCACGCTAAAAAGGTAAAATAAAATAAAATTACATTCCAAGTGACTTTTTGAATGTAGAAGACAACCAGACATTTCTTGAACACACATTCTCTCTCTTTGTTTATGATTATTGCAGTGGGGCATATTTAAAGCAAAGGGGTAAATTGCCAGTGCCATTTCAATCAAAAAGAAATCAGCATGGGACAGACTTGTCCAGTTACTGTCAGAGACAGTGCCATGATCTCCCTGGAGCTGTGATCTGACCCAGAAGCAATTTCACTGTTTTGAAGTAGACAAAGATCTGATCCGCTTTTGATTCATAGTTTTTCCTCCCAGTCATCTGTTGAGTCTTTGCAGATGATTATTTCTGTGATTCTGATCACTAAAATATCCTTGAGCCTTCAGAAGGTGCCTGGATTGGGCAGAGGTAAAGCCTGCAATTTGGTACCCGAGGCAGGGCTGGCTCTTTGACTAGGGCAGGGCATTTCCAGCCAGCACGGAGCAGGCAGCCCTCGCTGTCTGTCTGCACGGAAAGGCATCCAACCCCCATCGCAGGCCTGGCCTGCAAACAGTGCTGGCTCTGTCACCAAATTACAGCAAAGTGCACAAGTTCTGGTTTTCTGTTCATCCTCCCTCAACCATTTGTGCTGTGGCACAGCAGGCCACTGCTGTTCGCTCTGAGCTCCAGTCTATCCCGAGCACCAAAGATTTACAGTCGCTCCTGTGTCATGCTGAGCAAAACAAACGCTGCACAGAAACTGAGACCAGGTGAAGAATCCCAAGCCAGCTCCAGAGCTGAGTGCCATGAAAGCAGCTGCAAGTCCTGAGGGGCCCCTTCGTGCAGCATGTCCGTGGTCACTGCAGCCTGTGAGCAGAGGGATTCCTTCCCCCAGCGCTCCTCACTCAGCACAAGCCCAGAGTGTGCCTCTCCAGGGAACCCACGTTCCTCTGGGCCCTGTGGCAGCATCAGCAATTCTCATGACATGCTGACACAGAGCAGGAACTTACTGCCAGCACATGGGTCAAAACATCCCATCCTCAGACTAAACAGCATTTTCAGTTATTTCCTCTTCCCCTATATAAAACGTAGTAAAGATTTATAGTAGGTCCTATATAAAGTAATAGTGGTTGGGTAAAACAAATGCTGCATCAAAATCAGACCAGAAGAAAAAAATCCCAAGCCAGCTCCAAGTTTCACTCAGTCCATCTTAAACCCCAAACCACTCCTCTACAGTTACAAGCTTGAAGCTGCTTTGGTGTGACAAAAAAAATCAGCCTTGCATTGGGTGTCAGGAGCCCCTCCCGAGGCTCTTTTGTTCTTGCTGTTACAGAAAAAGCAGAAAAAAAAGCTTAAAACTTCAAACCTATATACTATTTCCACTGCCTACACTCTCCAAAAGTAGAGCATTATTTTCTGAAAAGCACCACCAGAATCTCTTCTCTCTCTTTTCAGAATGAGATAAACAAGACTTTCTCCAGTCAGGGATGACACAGCAGCTCTGGGGCCCCCAGTGATTTTTTGCTCTTCTAAGTAAACAGAATTACTATTCACCAGGAAGCAGAGCTGCTCAGACCTGAGTCCCGCATCACTTAACTCCTCTGTGAAACATCCCATGGAAATGACTCAGCCTTTCCTCCGCAGCCAGCTCCGGGCTGGACGCTCTGCAGAGCAGCGAGGGCCGGGTGCTCTCTGCCTGGCCGATGAGCACGCGTTGCTGGCCACCTCACCACCCCGGAGAGCTTTGTTTTATCCCAGGTATGGGTCAACTAAGAGTCAGCCTGGGGTTGTTTCTGAGTGCAAGATGAAAAAAGGCATTAGTGGAAGCCGAGCTTTCAAGCAGCTCCAGACCAAGAGCTCAAACTTGAGGATATTTTAGTGACAGACCAACTGGGCGACCTGAAAATTAACCTTACTAGTAAAGAATGGCTACAGTAAGCAGCTGCAAACAGAAGTATTTTTATGTTGAGAGAATAAGGGCACTTGTAAATAGTGATGTGGATGTTCCTGTGCCTATGCCATGTTTTTTTTGCAGAAGTGCACTGGGCAGCCTTGCTCAGAAACAGAAAAAAAATCAGAGCAGATTTGTGTGATCCCAGTGTAGACATGTCACCTGGACCCACTTTATCTAAAAGCTCACTTCTTCCTCAAAGGATTAAGTGGTTGGCTCATTTTTGTCATTTTCTCAGGGCACAGAATCATGAATCCCAACACCAGAAGAGGCACCAGTACAGCTGGTGCAGAGGACTGGATGTGCCAAAACTGGCGCTCATCCAGCAAAGCAGAGAAGCACACCCCTGACTTCCACATGTGAGTCATCTCCTAGGACTACTAAGATATTTAAAAAATAATTGTGTAGCTGATGCACCACAAAGGCTCTCATAGTCTAAGCCCATTCTCTTATCATATCTACACAAGTTTTCCAGGACAAGGTCCTCTGACTCTGACAAGAATTTGGGTCTCTTCTTCATGACTTACATGACCTGATAAATGCTCAGGATGGCCACGGCACCTCACAGAAAGAACACAAGTTTCCTCTCAGGGAAAAAACTAATGAGAGAAAACCCAGTTCTGCCTTTTCCCAGCTGTGAATTCCAATTCCTTTACAGCACTATCTCAGTGAAAGCTGGATTTGATCTCACCTGCTAGTGCAGCCATTTTTGGAAAAGGAGGGCATTGTTTGAAGGTAGAAAAATAGAAATATTTTTACCTAGGTTAATTCATATTCAGTCATCCCAAAATGTCAACCACAAAAGATCTTCTATCCGGTGCATAAAAGATCAGTGCCAATCAGCTGGGAAAGGTCACAGAACAAACAGAAGAGATCAACTCCCACAGCTCTGCGGGCTCCCAAAATGGGAATGTGTTATTCCGGTGTCTTGGGGGGCCTGAGCTGAGCCAGGAACTTGCAGCAGTGACCAACTGACTTCTCTGCCCACCACACAGCCATAGCAAGCAACACTCCCACATCAGGATGCACAGAAGGATCTGTTCACTCACCTCTCAGCATGATGACTCTTGGAAACAGCAATGTAAATGACAGCTTCTCGTCCCTGAAATATTTACATCTCAGCATGGGACACACGAGAAGCGTGGGCTATATGCCACTGTCAAACTTAACATAAGGCCACTTTACACATGACAGAACACTGTAAACAGTCCTTCACAGAGCCAAGGCAAGTTGCCTGGAAATTGCCACATTACTCAAATAAGATCTTTTCCCACCTTTTCATAGATCTGATGGTTCATCCTTTGTCAACAGCTTGATAAAAACAGGCTCAGTGGGTCTCCAGTGAGTTGGAGCCTCTGAGAGTTCTCCTCCTTCCACCTGCATCCAAGCACTTCACCAGCGTCTCACAGCCATGCTCCCTGCTTTGCTCAGAACGAGCTTCTGCCCCTCTGCTTGGCTTCACACGGCCAGAGTCCAATCCACTGTGACCCTGTGATGCATGCCAAGCTTGGCATGTCCCATTGCTGTGTTAATGACCTAAGACTCATCTGTCTCCTAACAATGACAACAAATGACCCAGACTGGGATCAGAAGAGCCTGGCACTGCTTTTCTGTGATTTTTACTTGACTGCCAAAATCACAGCACCACATTCACCCAGACAAATGAGAAGGTGAGCAGAGCTGCTCACAAATGAAAGGGACTTTGAGGAAGAAGTGCTGTGTCTTGGACGGAAGCAGACCTCTCCAGGAACTGGAGTTAGACCCTGCACAGGTCAATGTTGCTGCTGTAAATGTGGAAGTGGAGCCCTGCTCACTCACTGGCATGGAACTGGAACCAGTTTACCCAAACAAAACGCTGGCCTCAGTTTCTGTAGGCAGAAGGGAGGTATATCCTTGAGGATGAGAAAAACAGCCATGAGCCTGAGCTTCCATTCTGTCTCCGTTCACCATTAAATAATCATGGTGTGAACAGAGATGTAACAAGACACATCTGACTTAAGTTCAGGGATGCAAAAATTAGGTTTATCTAAGCTCATCTGACCAGGTATCTTGGCTGAATATTCAAGAATGAAGAGAGAAAGGCAAATCCAGATGGCAATTCATTCCCATAGCAAGAACACCATTATTTTCACAGCTATATGAAGGAAAACATGACCTCTGCTTTACTGAACTTGTTGCAGAGTGGTTCAGGCTGTAATCTACCACGTGCATCTTTATGATAAATAATATTCACCACCACCAAAACTAAGTAATCACTTAATGAAGGTCGGCACAGCTCAGGGTCTTGCTTGTGGCAGTGCTCACACACAGGGGAACAGAGAACCAGCCCGAGCAGTCGCTCAGCTGCACTTCCCACACTCAACTGGCCCTGCAGAAATCGCCCTCACGGCAGCTCCAGGCCTAGCAGGAGCTGCTGCTGTCAAGAGCAGAACAAAGGTGACATCTAGAAATCACATTGGGATTTTGAGATGGAAAATACAATGCATCATAAGTAAACAGAAGAGGATTCATTACCATAGGTTAAATGCACAGTTTTTGCAAGCAACACCGTGAAAACATATTGGCCAGCAAACAGGAACATGAACCACAAGCCAGCATCTGCTCTGTGGGATTTAAATAGGTCTGGAGACTAGAAGAAATGTGTATGCAAATTTCACATAAGCAAATTAGAAGAAATTCAGAGAAGTCAATTCAGAGAAGGAAGCTAATAGCAGAACATCTGCTGCTGCTCCCAATATTTGCATTAGCGGCTGGGTACATTTCTGGGGACTCAGACCTCATCAGAAAGCTCAAAAAGGTTCTGTTGCTATGCAGAGAAACATTGCTCAGGAATCAGAGAAAGAGATATGGAGCTGCCCGAGCTCAGCACTGTTATTCCTTGGTTAAGTCCAGCTGAGCTACAGTAGGGTCACATTTGCTTGCAGAGAGCCTGGATAGCTGTCCCACTCCTGGTACTTTTCTACCTGAACCCACCACAGAAGGAGCAGACTAAGCTGCACAAGCAGACACAAAGATAATCCCATGATTTTAATTAAAATTCCCAGCTCATATGTACGGCCTTTGCAACACCCCAGTCCTACAGCTAAACCAAGCTGAGCTGAATTCACAGCAGACAGGCACACTGTTAAGCAGGTGATGGTACAGCACCAGGATTTCTGTCCTCCCCCTTCAGCCCCCATCCCCTTGTTTATTACTCTAATTTTCCACCTCTTCCTATGAGGTCTTCTTTCCCTGTTTCATTAAAAATTACAACATGCTTCTGATGAGAAGTAGCCACAAAACCCATCAGTATCTCCATGTCCTTATCCTTCAGCTGAGGTCAACTTAACCTTGTTTGCAAACAAATAAACTTAGTTTAGCTTTGCCTGCAACACAACATTCCAAGGCTTGGGAGGTTTTGCTGGGAAAGGACAAGGAGCAGACTCAGATTGTCAAGCACAGAAATAAGCCTGCTGGATTGCAAGAAGTTATCTGGGCTTATCTTTAATGCTATTATTTGAGCCATTCCACTCTGCCCATTCCATGTAACCACAATGAAGGAAGCCCCCCTTGCCTTTTCTGCTTCCTGTATGGGGCAGTCATGAGATGAAGGGCTCTAATTGTGCAAGGGCACCTGTGTGTCCAGCTGCAGAGGTGACCAATGGAGCCTCATGGAATTAATTAAATCCTGCAGCGAGGGCTGCAGGGATGCCAAGGCAGCCCCTCATACGACTGGAGCAAGATATGGCTCCCTGAAGTTGCTGGTATCTGTATTTCCTCTGGACGCAGCCCTCTGCAAATAGGGGTTCTGCATCCATACAGACACAAATACAGGCATTTTTTCCTGCCTTTCTTTTTCCTGACTCATAAATATGACCAAACCCAGAATGCTACAAAAAGGCTGAGATGCACAAACACTATGGAATCAAAGGGGAGCTGTTAATGATGGAAGAAACTCTCACCTCCCTCAGTCCTTTCTCTTTTTTCCTAGCTCTGCAATATATGAAACATCTTACTCAGTGACTATATTTTTAAACCATTATTGCCATAAATTTTAGCCTACTTAAAAAATTCTGAGGTAAAGTCTTTTGAGGAAGCTTTCAGCAAAATATAGAGTTTCCTGTACAGGAAGTATGCAGTAAAACATGACTTTGTAAACAGTTACAAACCAAACAAATAGAACAGATTTCCAGTACTGAAAGTACTGGAAAGGAATAAAATGACGAAAACCAGAAACAAGAGGGACACCTGCAGTTAGTCCGGGTAAGTGCCCCGGCAAGGCTGTTCACTTTCTCGGGCACTCTGGTTTCTGTCAGCGCTGATATTTAACTACAGCCCACAGCAGCGGTGCCTGCGGCTGGAAGCCCCGAGCGGCTCGGACGGGCAGGGCTGGGGCGAGCCGGGACAGCCGCCGGGAGCTGCCCCGGCCGGGTTTGGATTGACGGGGCTCGGAGCCGGCCCTGGGCCTCCTGCAGGCTGGGGAACCACGGCACGGCACGGCACGGCACGGCACGGGCTGCGAGGGACACTCCGGCCACCGGGCCCCACTGCCTGCTCATCCCAGGGCACAGGGCGTCCCGGGCACAGGACATCCCGGGCACAGGGCATCCAGGGCACAGGGCACAGGACATCCAGGGCACAGGGCTGCGTCCAGACCGCTCCTGAAGAGCTCCGCTGGCCGGAACCCGGCGCTGTCCGCGGTGCTGCCCGGCCGGGGCGGCCGCTCGGCGCCCAGCCTGCATCCCTCAGCCCCCATCCCTCATCCCTTATCCCGCCTCCCCCAGCCTGCATCCCTCAGCCCGCATCCCTCATCCCTTATCCCGCATCCCCCAGCCTGCATCCCTCAGCCCGCATCCCTCATCCCTTATCCCGCATCCCCCATCCTGCATCCCTCAGCCCGCATCCCTCATCCCGCATCCCGCATCCCGCCCGCTCCGGCCCCGAGCAGCTCCCAGCTCCGGGCACGACACCCCGGCCCTCCACAGCACGGTCCGGACCAGCTGCACGATGGGGCTGTGCAACACACGCCCCAAAACCTGAGCTACAGCAAAAGCTCCTGACTGCTTCAGCCCCACTTCATCTCTACGCCACCAGCTAGAAACCCCACTGCTTCTGCAGGAGGGAGAGGCATCCAGCAGTTAATAATACAGTCAACATTCGCAGTGATTGTATTTTGTAAATGCCAAAACCATTGCAGACTGCTTACTTGGCACTGCACACTTCACTATACTTAGATTTACTATATTCATTTTAAAGAGAAAAAGAAACGTGGATGCCACATGCAATGTCATAAAAGATGATTATTAAGCTTGTTATTTCTAATGCAGACTGACACCCAGCCCAGCATATATCTAAGTCTCACAGTTAATGCTGAACGCTCTGTACATGATGCCTATCAGATTATTGTTTGATTTTGGGGTATTTTCCAGAAGTCCCTGGATTTGCTTTTCTCTTCCAGCCGTAGGGCGTTGGTTCTTACAGTAATCTGATCATTTCACGTACCCCATGCAGAGAACACACTTTTTCATTATTGAAGAAAACTAAATTACACCATCATAAGCCTTCAGCTAAAACGTGGACAAAAGAATAGAGAAATTAAGATGGTTTTGTATTAAAAATGTTTTTAAGTTATCAACACCATAACAAGATTGCCTTCAGTTAAGGTTAAGCACCGTACTCTGACGAAAGGCAATTAGAAAAGAAATGGAATCATTTGTTTTTCCTCTAAAGCAATCTTTATACCTGATTGGTATAAAAAGCTTGGGTACAGAATTAACTAAATACATGGCACAGATGTTTAAAAGGCCATAAAATCAACCTGTTTGACATGTGAAACACATATTCAATCAGGACAAATTTGCCAGTTCAGCAGCATATTCAGTATATTTACAGTCCCAATCAGTAGGAACGAACAGTAAAACCTGCCTTTTCTTTCTTAAGTAGCACTTTTTTAGAGTTACCACAGAAAACTCATGAAGTCAAAGAACAACCACATTCTTAGTATTAAAGAAATATTTACCTCTGATTTCTTTATCTAGTTTATAATCTCTACAGAGGATTAGTTGCCAGGAAATACCTTCTCATTTTTTCCTGTAAAAAAATATTGCTTAAATACATCTTACCTGAATAAGACTTCCTTATCCCCAAAGCCATGCTGCCTTACAAGCTGCTCCTGCCCAGGCAATTGCAGTCTACATTTGGAGCAGACACACACGGAGTAGATCAGAGAAAGTTTAAGGCACATTTAAAGTATTCTCTAAGGTACTGGCCAGAAGCATCAAGCCCAAACTCGTGGTATAGAGAGATCATTAATGGGCATTAGTGACAGACCATTATGACTTTCAGAATCATTAAAGATTCATAATGGAGCTGCATTGTTCTGGCAACATCTCGCCATTTCTTGGACATAAATGTACATTTCTCCTACATGATTTACTTAAACTTATTATTTTTCAGTGTCAAATTTTGTTTTCTGTCTCCTAGAATTACAGAGAGCGTCTGTAACAGGATCCTGGAATACATTATGCCAGCCATAGGAGCCTGGTGCTTGGTTTATTTGATGCCCTTTTTGTAAGGCAATTTGCAGTAGGAATAGCTCAACAACATTCATGAGGGTTGAATATGTACTATAATTTCTTTCTACTTTAAATAACCTGAATTATTGATGTACCACACGTTACGAGTATAAGAACACTTGCAAGAATTAAATTTGCTAACAATTCTGAAATGATTACCTTTTGAAATTGTTAAGCTTTGTCACTGCCTTTCAGGGGAGTGCATAATTTGATATTTGGATATAGTGAAAAATACTGCAGATATGCTAGTTAGGGCCAACCAAACCTGCTACTCCCAATGCAATTTTGGCAAGCGAAGAAAACAGAGATTTGCTTTTAAAGATGTACAATACTGCAAACAGTGTGGTTCAAAATGTGGCTACAGTTATACTTCAATTGTGTTAATCAAGGGCTGGATTTAAATCTTCTCCTGCTGAACTGAGACCTTGCTCATCCCATCTTTCCTCAGTACAGTAAGTTAAGCCCGTGCTCACACATTATGTAAATAATGAGATTTAGGCACTTCAGAAGCGGAGTCAGATTTCGAAGTCAAATACTGTCTCCAAGCGTGATTTGCTCATTGTGAAATCACATGAGAAGCAGTAGAGAGGAGCTATTTGCAGAGGCTCTGACTCCTCCCCAGGGCCACCACTCGCTCCAGGCGCGTTTACGAGAGACGCGAGCCTGAGCCTGGTTTATTCTGGGGTCAGTCTGCTCACCCACAGCGAGCACAGATCCCCCCGTCTTTTCCTGCCAGGGCTCAGACTCCGTCTGAGGAGCAGCATCTTCTGAATTCCTCCACCACAGTCACTCCAAGTGTGTGAGATTTGCTGGGATCTCACCCTTCAAGTCATACACAAGCCACCACCTGCCAGATGCTGGGCCTTAGGCATCAAAATGAGATCCGGCAACCGAAGCCTCCCGAGCATTTTAACATCTCAGCATTCGTGCTGTGCTGAATCCAGGCCTGAGAGGTGAAGCTCACCAATTTACTACTAATAAACAATTTTCCAAAACCAGTATTTCAGTGTTTACTAATACACACTACTGTTTATATACTTGGAATTCACAACATGAAGTATGCAGAAACACACCACGCTGTGAATCGCACAATTTTAGAACATTCCCTGTTTATTATGCCACAATTGATTATAATCAAGCTGTGAGTATTCCTGATATCCAACTACACTGTACAATTAAAAACATAATTATTGTTGCCAGAAATGAACGATACCACACAAGGAAAACTGCATTGGGGAAAAAAAATGTAGTTGATTTTGAGACCTCTCCACTTGGAAATGGCACTGTTTTCCCCAAAAGAAGTCAAAAAGCCACGTGGAAGAATGTAGACAAGTCCATTTCTAACGGCCTGCTGAGTTGTATTGATTTCAGAACTGACCTTGAGTCAATAGATTTTCTGTCACCCGTGTCAGCTATTGACAGGCAGTCAAAAGCCCAAAGTGGCTTTGCTTATTGCCTTGCAATTATAAACAAGGTTAATCTGCTTGTAAATGTAGTTCTTCTTCTACTGGCAACAGTAGATTCCCAAAGCCTACATTAACTTGTGATGGTAACTCCCTAAAACTTACATGGATCTTATTAAAATGTCATTATTCCATACTCTTCAGCCTGCTTCAAAAATGGTTTAAGCAGTTCAGAATCACTCTTAGGATTTTACAATACAATTGGAGTTGTATTTTGAAAACATGACCTGGTTCAGCTAATCCTTACCACCATCTAGTCACTCACTGCATATCAGCGTGGTTTGTTGTTTTTATTAATAGAGGAAAATACAGCTCATGTCTAATCTCTGGTGTGCTTTGAGCCCTTTATGGCCATTTCGTGCCCTCAGCACAAGTCTGGAGCCGCCTGGCACAGAGGAACACAGCCCCTCCGAGATGCCTGCGCTCAGGCCAGCCCTGACCTTGCCTCTGCTGGAGCATCAGCTACCTCTGGGGGGTGTCAGTTTAGAAAAACAACCTTGTACTGTAGCAAAAGGACTACAAGTAGAATTTGAAATAAAACCAGCCTTTTGTTATTCTTCTCCAACATATCAATAAAAGTCAAGCTGCTGTTTGCTATGAACTGCCCCCTGGAGATTGCCACGTTATAAAACCTGCTGAGGATGAGCTGTGCTGGATTTGGCTGGGATAAAGTTAATTTTCTTCAGAGCAGCTGGTACAGGGCTGTGCTTGGGGTTTGTGCTGGGAGCAGTGCTGGCAATTCGGGGCTGTTTGGGGCATCGCTGAGCAGCGCTGACACAGAGCCAAGGCCTTTTCTGCTCCTCACCCCACGGGAGGGGCTGGGGGTGCCCAGGGAGCTGGGAGGGGACACGGCCGGGACACTGACCCCGAGTGACCCAAGGGATGTCCCAGCCCCCATGGCCTCATGGGCAGCATAGAAAGCTGCGGGAAGAAGAAGGAAGGGGTGGACATTCGAAGTCATGGTGTTTGTCTTCCCAGGTAACCATTACAGGTGATGAAGCCCCAGCCAAAACAACACGTGAGTGAGAGGACAGCAAAGAGAAAGGGGAAAAGATGGTTTGGAAAGGGCATTTATGCTTCTAACCATCTAAAGAGAAAAGCTCAAATTAGCCTTCCAAAAGCATTCCTTTAAGGCAAAAATTGATCAGTTTACCCATGGTTATTATGTGCCAAACCAGATAATTTGGCAGGTCCCAGCAGGAGTTCTGGCCCCGTGCTGCCTTGCTGGCTGTTCCATTATGAAGCACTCTCCTCCCAGAGAACACAGCCACACATCAGCACAGTGCTCCCCCTTCCGTGTGTTTTCACAACAGAGGAACTGTCTCCTGTGCATCCAAGCAGTGATGCAGGCTGAAATGGGGGCTCAAGCACTGCCAGAGAAGCTAGCACAGGCAATCTCATTTCATAGAATCCTGCTTTGCACTTTTGAATAGATCTTTTCCAGAAGAAAACAACAATCAGGCTCGACCTCATTCCCTGGAATCCAACAACAAAATCCCCAGCAAGCTGGTCTGGCAGGAAGAGGCCAAAATGTATGGGCCCCACTTCTGCTGCTGCTGCTGTGACCAAAAAATCTCAACTGCAAACCGTGGCTGAGCGAGCAGAGCACTGCTGTCTCAGCAGTCCTGCTGCAACATCGAGTGACTCTGAACAGCAGCTGCAACAGGAGCTGCAACGGGAGCTGCAACGGGAGCTGCAACAGGAGCTGCAACGGGAGCTGCAACAGCAGCTGCAACAGGAGCTGCAACAGGAGCTGCAACAGGAGCCTGCCGGGGAAATGCAGATGAGAGGGCTCCTGCCTCCTGGCACAAGAAGGGACAATAGGGAGCTCTGAACTGCTGCCCAGATAAACACAACACCCATCTGGGGTCCTGGAGCTCCCTGCCCTGCATATTCTCCTGCTGTTAAAGTCATCATTATAGCTGCAGAGAGTGATTCAGAAGTAGAAATTTTAGTTCCAAAGAAAAGGGACTCAATCCGATTTTATAATTTTGTGTTTCAGATTAATAAAAATATCATATGTTTGTATGGGAAAATATGTTTTTTCCCTCTCTTTTTGACCTGATTGTACTACCCTGTCATGCAATCTAAAATAAGGAAGAAACGCATTAATGAGTGAGAGTATTTAATATTTTGATGCAGGAAACCTTTCCGTTTCTACTTTCTAATGGGCAGCTGAGTGAAGTCAGTGCAGCAATTTCGTTCCTTGGCTTCATCTGCCACCTGGTGGCACAGCCCGAGCTGGCAGAAAGCAGCGTCTCATGGAAGGACCCCGCACATTCCAACAGGCACCCGGAGTTACGTGCATTGCAAGGCTGCAGGAAGCAACGAGCAGCTGCCAATGCCTGTGCAGTTCATGTCTGCACACAGTGCAGCAAGTCTGGAAAGTGTTCTGCTACTAAACCTGTCTGAAAAGTGTTCTGCAACTAAACCAATGTTTTTACAGAAAGGGCAAACTTTGAATTCAGGTATTCTAGCCCACGAAACTGAACAGCTGCAAACTCCCAAATGTCAGAAAATGTCCCAACAATTTACAACATTTATGACAACCTCCTGAGCCCAAGAGAAGCTCAGATTCAAAATCAGGACTTGCAATCAGGCACAGGATTCAAAACAGAGAAGTAAAAGAGATGCTTTGATATCTGCCTGCAAATGGCTGGAAATGCCCTGCTGGTAAGCCGTACAAATAAAGCAGGAAAGACAGAATCGGTACAAGCCTAAGCCTCTGGAGCTGTTGTACTCTGTTTGGAACACGATGTTTATCTTATGTTCTATTCAGAGCATTCTAGCAGAGCTGCAAAACAAAGTATAACCCAAAGCAACTCCTATTTACTCACTCTACCATCAGCAGCCCTGGCTTGTGCTGCCCCACACGCTGTACAAGGACAGGGTGACACTGGTGCTGCCCTGGGGGGTGACCTGGAACCTGCACCGGCAGCTGAGGGTGGGAAAGTCAACATTTACTGCCAGGGGCTGGGAGGCTGCCGGTGGTGCTGTGCAGGGGTACTCAGCCTACCCCAACCCAGCAGTATTACCACGAGGAGCAGACAGAATGCTCTGACAGGTATCCCAAGACACCCCAGGGAGCACTGAAACACCCCAGCACAGGCATCCTAAATCACTTCCACCTCTAATGTAGGGGGGAAATGAGGCAAATCTACCCTAGATGCAGCAGGCCCTCCAGCTGTGCCACACACCCCGTGCAGCAGCAGCATCGGCAGAGGTTTTTGGCAGGGTGACTGTGCAGCAGCTCAGGGTAAAGCCCCTGCTCCTTGCTTGGCCCAAGGGAAAACGTGCAGAATGTGGGCAGTGCTGATGAACACAGAGCAAACACTGAAAAAACCCCAAAGCAGCAAATACAAGTATTGTTACAGTCACCTGTGTGCTTCCAGGAGCCCTGTGGGATGACATCCTTCTGATACCCGGAAAAGCCAGTTTCAATCACACTGGCAAACTTCTAACTAAACCAGTTTTCATTTACTCACCAAAGATGGAAAAGGAAACACAGCAAGTGCCTCCCCCAAGCCCCCATGAAAGCACGATCCTACCTGTATGTGGTACATCAGGTGCTGGAGACCAACCCCTAAAGCCAAAAGGAACATCTTCCCTATTTACCATTACAGAACAAAACTAAGACCACCCCTTCCCAAGTCTGCCTGTTGATGGAAAAGAGCTGGATGTTGTGCATATGTTTGTGATGGGATTTGCAAAAACACTTAAGAGAATTGGGAGCATCAAACCCATTACATTTCCCTGACACGCATTTACTGAGCTCCCTGAGGTGCTTTTGAAAACCCCCACTGAAAATCACACTGAGACAGAGCTGGGCACACGTCAGGGACGAGGAGATCAGCAGAGCCTCCCCCTGCATCCCTGGGAGGAGGCTCCAGCAGCCCAGACCAGAGCCTGGAGGTGACCACCTCCCACCTGGGCAGACCCCAAAGCCCCTGGCCCCCAGGGATGCCCGGTGCTGGCCAAGGGGCAGCAGCCCAGCCTCGGAGCAGGAATGGTTTGGGATGGCAGTGCCTCCTGCCAGCTCCCACCGCCCCCACCCCTCTGCTGCTGCACCCCCCAGGCACGAGCAGACACTCTGTGCAAACACAGCTCTCGAGGAAAGCTCTTCCCCCTGCAGTCTGCAAGCATTTGCAGCCAAAACCAATACACCCATCAGTGCTCCTAAAAATAATTCCATTTATGATAATTAAATAAATTAGCTCTAATAAAATAATGATTTCTCTATTTACCAAAGGAAAGTAATGGGCTGAAAGTAATTTAATTTGACACAAATTTGGGGTTGGGTTTAATCCTTCAGATTTTATTCTTACTTTCTCCTGGTATTTTATAACACTGTGAATCATTGTTTCTTTATTTTCCTGTGATAACACATGAAGATAAACTATTGAAAATATTGACCTAAGCCCTGGACAGAAATGGAGGAGCAGACATCCCTGAATGTGAGTTTGATGAAGAAGACCCTGCACTATTTGGAAAGTCAGCCAGTTAAAGCAAAACACTTTGCAAGTGGATTCAGACCACATTTACACCTGGGAGTTCCTGATGTGGACACCCTGAACTGGCACTGTATTTGTAGAGGTATAAATGAAATAGATTTCATCCTTGCCCCACTATCCAGACTCTGCATCACCAGGCACAGCTGTTAATGCCTTGAAGAAGTTCCATCTAAGCACAAAATTGAGTATTTTTGCCCCAAAGTTCCATTCCACTGACACAATGCTGCACGAAACGCTACTGGAGAAGTGTGAGGGAAAACCAGGAGCAGAGTAAATGGGTTCCCCTGTGCCAGTATCATCCACCAGGCCTTCATCCTCGTTAGTAAATGCACCATCCCAGCACTGTGCTCACATCCTGATCATGCTGCTCACGGGGAACTGAGCACACAGGAAAATGCCTGGCAGTAGAAGATGCTTAGTGTGTTACCAGAAGTAGAAGCAGCAACCTCTAGCAGACAAAAGTACTCTCACCACTTATTTTGCAGATATTATTTTGGCCTGCTTTCCTCATTAGGTAAAACACTCCCATGATTCAAGCACCCAAAAAAAATCTCAATAAAGCATTTGCCACTAGAGGAGGCTATTCCATAATTTTTTTTTCCCAGTGACACACCTGTACCACCGAAATCTCAGTGGAGAGTCTCTGCAAAATCACCACTACTGTTTTCCAGCTATTCCTGCCATGAATTCCTTTGAAATCAGAAAATTCCTCAATAACTGTATTTGTACTAACTCCTGAGCCAAAGAAAAAATAAGTTCACAAAACCCAGAGTTTATAACGTGGATAATTTCTGTCTATTTTAGGATGATGGTGCTTTTGCAGCTCTACAGGCAGTGAAAAGGAAGATGCTGGTGAATAAATTCGGGGCTTTCAGGGACTCTGCTAACCTGTAAATACAATAATCCTAGGCAGAGCAATTGAAGATGGATGAATTATCAATGCAGCTCTATCATCAGCAAGTGCATCAGTTTTCTTCACTATTTCCTATCTTTTTTCTTTAAGTCTTTTGAGCACCTGAACCTCATCTTTAGACCATCAGACTCCAGGTGACCACATTTAGGATCCATTCTCTTGAAGAACTGTGTAGTCTTGCATTTTGCTCCCTATCTGAATAGGACCAAATTTTAGAACATCCCAATTTTCTAAGAAACTGATTTGCCCTTTCCAGTCTGGTCTAGGTACAAACTGATATTAAGGGAAACAGGCCAGGTAATTCTGTTGGACAAATCTTGAGCTCATAAAACATCTGTGGCTGGTGGTCCCAGAAATAGATGCCCTTTTTTCCATCCACAGAACAAGCACATCCCAGAGATCAGGGAGAAAGGTTTGTCCAGCAATCCCATTTTTTGATGCATCCATCACAGGCTCCTGTGCAATCTTTAGAGACTCCCTCTTGCCTGTTCTTTCATTTGAGGAACAGAGACTTGGTTCTTTAGGCCTGTGCTCAGACAAAGCTCATGGTCAGAGAGGCCTTTGACAGAGGGTGACAGCTCCAAGTTTCAGCCACACTTCCAGAGCTCAGCTCGAGCTTTGCCAGCTCCCAGGAACTCCGAGGTGAAAATCCCCAGAGAGCAGCCTGCAGACATGACACAAAAAGGCCACTGGTACCCTCTGCCCCAGGCAGGCTGGGAAGGGCCTCATCCTCTGGGATGGATCCTTGAGAGGCTGAAATACCATCCCCAGGGTTTGGACGTGGGTACACAGCACACATGGTGCCTCTGAGACGTGAAAATGCTCCCCTCCCACTGCAGCAGCACAGAGCCCCAGCACTGCAAGGGAAGCAAACAGGTCCATTTTCAGGCACAAAACCTGGACATGGCTACTCAGTGGAATCTTCTGGGCTGTTCCTCTGGCTCCCAACTCATAAACTCCAAATCTGACTCTGCATCATTAAACATTCCCACCTTCATTTCCTGTGCAAAGCAGCAGTGGTAAAAAAAAAAAAAAAAGGTAATTTAATTTAATTACAATTCTTTAATTAAGGAGCTGTGTAACTACATTCTCAGTTATAGTGGTGAGAGCTCTAACTCCACATCTCAGCATTAGAGGGAGTCCTACTCCTGTTTAATTCTCTTTGCAAAGCCAAGGAGGAAAGTTGGAAGCACGGCTTTAGTGAACAGCATCCCAGCACTCAGTCAGCAGCACCAGGAAAAGGAGCAAGGAAAAACCCCAGGAACATATTTCATGCTCTGCAGTGAACCCACAGCACACAGCAGCATAAAAATCTGGTCCCTCTCCTCATGTCAGGCATTAGCATTCCTGCTCTAAGCAACCCTGCTCTGAGCTGCAGCACCTGAAAGAAGATTCACACAGATACTCAGGGTCAGTGACCTTGGAGATCCAAAAGGATTTATCAGCCTTTACAGTAGTTAGATTTTATACTGATGAGCTTGGAGAAATCCACCAGACACGGGCAGAAGGCAGGAGTCACCCAGCTCTGGCTCTTGGGTATTGTGGCAGCGACTGACGCACACAGGCACCCATAAATAAATGGGCAGGTGACTCCAGGGACATCATGTTCCTACAGCAGCAGGGGCAAGGAGGGAGCCAGGCAGGCAGGGGACAGTCCAGGCTCCGCATCATGGCTTGAGTCAGGGCACCTTGTTCAACACAGAGAGCCCGGGCTGTGCCTGGACAGCTGCTGGAGCTGTGAGCAGGCTCAACCACGGGTCTTTTGTCAGCAGCACAAAAGTTTAATGGGCTTGTTACTCTGCTGTCATTGCAACACTCCAGTAAGAACAGGATTTATCTCGTTGTCAGTTATTAGAGGAAAGGTGTTAATTCAGGTGACGTTTTTAAGTGTTCTCTGCACCTGGAAGCAAGAAGTGAACGGGGTAAATGTTAACTGACCACTGATGGACATTCAGCACTATCATATGCCCACTGGATTTCTAAACTAGTTTTTCTGCAGCTCCTTATGCTTTTATGTCAGTCACTTTCCTTGGAATAAAAGGTCCGCCCTCTCCAGATGGTGTCTGATGGAGTAGGGCATTCAGCTGTATTTTGGAAGCAGACTCTTGTTTCCAGTTTGGTCAGTGACAATTCCTTTCCTTCACCTTCTGATCTGACGTGGCTGGGACACAAACCCTCTGGTGTGGCCACCAGGGTTTCACTTCTGGGAGAAACACTCACACAGAGCAATGCTGCTGATCTGCCTCTTCACACAATTCTGGACTCAGTCCTCATGATCATTCCATGGTCTGAGAGTTTATTTTGTCAACTCGAATTTTAACTGCCCTAAACAGAGGGCAGGGGATGGTGCAGCCTTGCTCTCCTGTGCCTGTTCTCTTGGTTCTGATGACACACCACTTAGACTGATGGGGGTATGCACCTCCTGCTATTTTTAGGCTCCTGCAAACATAAAGATGGGATAAACATCACTACCCGTGCTGGATAAAACAAGGTAACACTGAACAGAACAGGTCATGTGAGCAATCTGTGTGGGCTGCTGATTTTTATATCTGTTTCCTTAATTTAAAATACACAAGAGCATATTCTGTGCATCAGAGCATCTGTCACTCACAAAGGTGACCACTTGAACAAGCACTCGACTGGTGTACAGTAACAGTAACTCCTCTTTTGGAAATCCAGCCAAAGGAGTCAATGGGTATTTGATTACCTACAAAAAGCAGTAAAGATGGCTAAATGTCACAGGAGATGGGCACAGATATTTCACCCCACTGTAAAGAAATAAAAGCAGCTGGTATAGAGAAACCATGCCCTGATGACACTGTGTCTAGTACTCTTTTACCCACAGATATCTATACATACTTGACTCAACACACAGTGCTGACTCGTTTTCCCAACTATTTTCAACTTTGAGCCAGAGAACTGATGAAAATAAAGGTGAAAGGCAGATTACTGTTTAGCTCTTGTCATGTCAATCTTAACAGTCTGCTAATAAATGAATGTCAAGAAGATACTTATACCAACATTTTAAGCACTAGGCTGTGCCTACAAGAAAACCAGGCTTCATTTAACTCAACAGAGGAAGAAACCTTCTGGAATAGAGGAGGAAGAGCTGGTTCACTGTGGACTGTCTGGGGTGGCCAGACAAGGCTGTGTGGGCTGCACAGAGCCCCAGGGCTGCACCCCACGGGGACAGGGACACCCACGCCACGCACGACCCCTCTGCACCCCCTTCATCAGCTGGGGGTGGCTCTGCAGCTCTGTACCAGGGTGATCAATATCCCACTGCTGCTCCAAGAAGACAAAACCTCCGTTTTCCCACCTCTGTCACTGCTAAGATGGTATTTTAACAACCAGGCTACAGCTATCTAATATAATTTGAGGGACAGGATAAAACAACAGTCCTTTTCATGCTCCACTCCATGTTTTGCTGTGCTCTTCCAATCAATCTATGAAGCACCCAGTGTTTGTTTTTATCTCTGGCTGCAATTAAACCTACAGGAAGCATGTGATAAATACAACCTTCCCACATGGACTGTAACTCTGCAAGCCAGTGACTAACCACCAGATAAAACACCTCAACGACACCAGCATCAATTCTTCACAAAGCACAACTAAGATGAACGACTTACAGTAATAATGTTAATTACACTGGGTGGATTAAATGAGAGAAACTCCCAGAGAATTCAGTGAGGGCTGCTAAGATCTGTAATGCTTAAATAGCCAAATGCAATTAAAAGACTCACTCTTTAGTCATCAGCAATTTTGCAGCTCCACTGTAGTATGTAAACACTGGAGCCAGTGCACTGTGACAAGGGAACAGATTTCTGCTTTGCTCTACAGCTGACAAGCCTTTATCTGTGGGATGTTTGACATTTAATGTGGTTTTTTTAAACAGACTTGGCAGAACTGGACAGATGACTGTAACAATTAGAAGCCATTTCCTAAAGCAATTATTTACCCTAGCAGGTCTTCTATGGTTTTTAGATGTGACCAAGAGAACTTAAATGTCAAGAGACACCTGGGATGTACCCGTGAGAGGGGAACATACCTGAGTACCCAACAGGTGTTTGTGCGAGTGGCTCCAATGCCTCCCCTCAGGCTGTGGCTGCTGGGACTCCTCAGCAGATCTGCTCAGCCTCAGCTGCACCAGAACATGAAGCCTAAGCAGAGATCCTTTTCCTCATGAAAACTTTAGGTACCTCCAGAAAGTCAAGGTTTTAGGACTGCCTTGCAAGGACCCCCGCGAGCAGACCGGGTTCTGCACGGAGGGAAGGACACCAAGCCCTCTGACCTCCCCGTGTGCTGGGGTGCAGCTGACACAGGGTGGCTGCAGGACATGCCTTCCTGCTGCACTGCTGCCTTCCCAGCACCGGCACCACCAGCCTGCAGCTCCTCCCGAGCAGCAGGGGAAGGGCCCACGGCAGTGCCAACACCCACCTTCCACAGCGGGGAGAGCCCCTCACCAGCGCGGCACACGCAGGACAAGTCACCTCCAGCTTGGTACACTCAAATAAAAATAAATCCTTTCAGCCAGCAAACAGACACTGCTAAACAATGGGATCTATGTGGCCACAGAGATGAGCCAGAGGAGAGAACTGCTTCATCATCTCCAGCGTCATCTGCTCGTTTCACTGAACAAGTGGTGGCATGGAAGGGAAGCAGTGGAAGTTTTACAAAATAAATACTCCTACAGCTGTCACCAGCTTCCAGGCATCCAGCTAAAAGGGGGCATTTGTTTCCAAATTGCACATTAAGGCTTGGAAGAGATGAAATTATCATCCTCATCATCAAATACTTCAATATTTTTAATATGGTAACATCAGGAAGCCACAATCGGGTCCACAAACTGAATCTGCAAAGGGATGGAGACAGAGATCCTGCTCTGAGCAGATAATCAGCATTCAAACTGACAAATTCTTGTTTCTGCCATCAATAACCTGATTTAAATTGTGGATGGAAACACAAATAACAAGAGACAAAGCCCTGGATCATTCTGCACTGCTCTGCTTTTGCTTGCTGGAGTCTTACAATTAATGAATTTACTCCAGTGGAAGAAATGCATGTCTGCTCTCAGCTGAAGGAGGAAGGATTTTGTAGTTTTGCTGAATTTCCCTGTATCTTGCCTCTTTTTAGCCCCTTTGGAGCACACAGAGCAGCAGAGGTGTGATGTGCCAGTTCAAAAGACATTTCGAAACATGGACAGACAGAAGAATTTAATGCAATTTTTTTTTTCTTTTGGCAAATTGAAGTATATGCTAATTTAATTTCGGGTGAAATTTGGCTCTTTGTAAAGGTTGATTTTTTTATTTTCTTTTTTTGAGCAGCTGGAAATGGTGGCCAGTGGGCATATTGGAATGAAAGGCTTCAATTTACAGGAATTCTCCCCAAAGATTTCCTCTCAAATTAACATTTTACCAAAATCAGGAAGAAGTCATTAAATGTTTCAGTTTCATCAAGCCTTCTGCCGAGGTCTCCACAGATGACACAATAAAAACAAATGAAGAGTTTTACTACCATTAACTCATGTCCACAGTAAGTGATGGGCTGAGGCAGGACTGACTGCCCGGCACCTGCAGTCATACAATGGCCCAGAATGAGCACCCTGTCCTTCCCTCAGGGTGGTGGCACTGGGAACTAAGGGAGAACCCACCTGAGATGGAAAAATGTGTCTTATTTCTGTTGTTGTTGTCAGCAGGGCCGACATGGCAGGGGAATTTAAGCTGTTACAGAAGTTGCTGATACGGATGTGCAGGCTATAAACAACTGTCCCCTTTCAGAAATAAGGAAGGACACAGTTTTTATTAAGCAGGAAAAATCGATAAAACACGGGAAGAGACACTGAGAAAACTTGTGTTCCAGCTACTATAGCAACACCTTTTTAATCAATAGGGAGAATGCAAAAATATACAAAGGAATGGACAACACAGCTGCAATTAGTGCTTCACGTGGGACCATGCTTCATTTGCATCGTGACATCCAATCAGTCAGAATTAAATTTTGTGTGCTACCCTATGTCCCCAGATCTCTCCCTCAGCCAATCTGTCACATCCTTTACACAAGTGTTACAAATAAGGTTTATCAAGATGACAAACGGAGCCCTCGCTCTGTGCCCGCGCTCCCTGCACCGGCAGCAGCCCAGCTCCTAAGCAACGAAAAGAAGCAGAGGAAGGAAAAGCTCCCCCTTTGCTCCCCATCAGAAATGCCCATCCCCTGGCATACCCAGCCATGTGAGAAAGGGACTCAGGGCCACCACAGATGGGATCATTTTCCTGCAGATTCTCAGGGATGGAGGAGAAAGTTGTGTGTATTTGCCAGGTCTCTGATGAACAACGAGCCTTGATTTTCTGGGTCCTACAGCAAGTTCCTATTTTCAAAAACATGTTCTGTTCCCTTCTTCCTTTCTTCCAAAGCTGACTCATGGAATAGCTGCTGCCTGGGGCAATGCAGGGTCTGCTGTGGCCCTCCCAACACACAGACTGCCCTGACACCCCACACTGCCAGGGACTGCCTCGGTGCTCGTGTTCCTCAGAACACACAGGGCTCAGCAATCATATTCCAGAGTAACCTACTTCCCAATGGCTTTTACACTACTGTTACATTTATTCCAGACTGCCTCCTCTCCAGTTCTCGTCAGAATTTACCAGGCAGCACACACCAAGCATTGCACTGGGTGTTCTGCTTAGCACTATTGTATTTTCCCTAACCCCAAGCACTGAATTTAATTGTCAGCCTTGCCATGTATCTTTATACCAAAACCAAATGATGTTCTGCTTTACAGCCAACACAATCACAATCCCATCACAATCTCTGAGCAGCAGCCAGGCTGCAGTGCCCAGGGTGGGTGCTGACAGAGCTACACCACGGTGAAGAACCTTTGGAAGCTGTGCCCACAGAGAAGGGCTGGGAACCAGGACAGAAATATAAAGTTCAGAGCACAGGCCTCAGCCCCCTGAAGTCAGTGGTACAACACCATAACCATATTCAAAACAAGCAGGACTTTAATTTTCAAGCACAACCTTTTCTACCTACATGGGACAACATCTAACAGCCAAGTATCGGGGAATTTTCTGCAAGGTTTATTTCTATCAAGAATAACACCGAATAAAGGAATTACCATACCAGGTAGAGATGGAAGCCCACGTACCTAAATGCTAAAAAGAGATGTATATGCATTTTTCAGTAGACACCTCCTCTTCTTTTCTCTGCCAACTCTATCTGATACTATGAGAGTGGTTAAAATACTAAAACATCTGAATGTGAATCCCTGCCAAAAGCTAGCAGCAATTAATCTACAACTAGATATTTTGATCACTGGCACTTCCATGGAGACACAGATACCAGAAGCCCAAGTACAGCTATCCAGCTATCCCCACGTGAACTCTGGTTTCTAGAAGACCCAGTTCAAATTCACTACATTTAACTGTGTGTTTATAGAAAAAAATGAACTTTGCATAAAAGTTTAGAAAACCAACGCCCAGCCTCAGATTGAACAGTCTTAAAACAGAGTGTCAGAGGTGGAGTCTGAGAGAAACTGAGTTAACAACTCAATCATCGTTTTTAATCACAGACCCATTGACTTGTGAACAGCCAGAAGCACAATGGCAGAACCCCAGGCAGCCCCCCAGGCCAGCCAGCCCCCCAGGCCAGGCAGCCCCCCAGGCCAGCCCCTCCTGCATCTCCGGTGAGGGCAGCAGGGCCAAGGGCTCCTGCAGCTGAGCAACTGCG